>SJYC01101745.1:0-26068 GCA_006408675.1 Madoqua kirkii
CAATGTTGGAATAAAAACCTAATGGAGACATGGGTAAACCTATGGCTGATGCATGTTGATGCTTGGTAGAAAACAACACAATATTGTAAAGCAACTATCCTTCAACTAAAAATAAATTTAAAAACCTAATAGCAAAATGTGAACAATGACAATCATAAGATGTATAATGAACTCTTGATTAATTTTAAGCTTTAACAACTTTGGTGATACAGTTAATAATATATCAGTCTCTAAAAATGGATTGATAACGCCTCTGGTCAGTAATATTTGGGTAACAAAAGATGTATTAATATGTCTCTGGTGTTAGAATCCATTAGTCCATCTTACACTTGGAATAAGTTTTCTTATCCATGGATGATATTTTTTTAAAAGCATGCATTGGTCATTTCAATAATACTGATTCACTGAGTTATGAAGATCCTCCAAGTGGTAAGACATTTCATTATACAATATTAAAAAAAAATTCACAATGGTTAAGATCATTACAAATCTCATCTCACCAGAAAAATCTTTTAAGTATTGCTCATGATGATAGATACAGGTTTTCCAAAATTCTGATTTTTGGCTTGAAATATCTAACATTATCATTGGTAACAAGTACTTTCAATTGTTTTTCTTGAAGTTGACAGGCCTACTGTGTTCATTTTTGAAAACCTATCTGCCAAATACTCAAGTCTGAAGACCCATAGTTTGTCTCTCAGTCATTATTTTAATTAGTGTTCCATGAAAAAAGCAATGGGTTCAGCTCTCATATGTGTTTTTCCTTGAGACAATCTCCATATTTTGATGTACAACAGAATTCTTTTATGTGCATCTTCCATTTTGCCACAAAGCATATTAAAAAGAGATCCATTCAAAGGTTGATACTTAAGTAATTCCTTGATGAAGCACTAAAAATTAAGTGGAACTAGCCTACCTGCCTCTCACTCCTACACACATACACCCAGTGACCCTTCCCTCAGGGCCCCTCCAATCCTGAAGGCCTGGCTGGGGATAAAAGTACGTTCATTTTAGGAGCCGGGCCAGAGAAGGACTTGACTCAGTGGGGCTGGAGGACTCCCTAGGAGTTTGCAGACCACATGTGAGCCTCACTGCTTTATGCTTTCTATAACTTGCTTTGGTTTCGAGGTGCTAGTTGTCCCTATTTGTTACTGTCCATGCTGAGTGTGGGAGGCTCCTCCACTTTTAGATGCACCCAACAGAAGCATGGGTTGGAGAAATTTCAGCTGCCTGGCTCAGGATTTCACGTTTTGGACTTTGGGTTTAAGTCCCAAAGAAATGAAGTTCGAGTTCCAGATTCATCATTTAAGAATTCTGTAACTGAATGAACTGCAGATTCTCTGCAGGCCTTGTTTTCTTAGAAAATCAGAGGACTGAGTCCAGTGATCTCTAAACATCTTCCAGTCCTCAAACGTTATGGTCCTAATGTGCTAAAGGCATGTGTGCACAAATGGAACATTCTGAGTATGCTGTCTTGCACATTTCCTCACAACTCTGACTCTATTTTTGAATCTCTAGAAGTCATTACAGACAGGTTTTGGGAGGAAAGAAGTATGCAAAGAGTTCAGATGACATCAGCTGATTTTCTCCTGATGAGACTGTTGGGAAATATCCAAGATTCCATATGTAAAAGCAGAAATTAAATGCTAAAATGAAATAATAAACTGGTAAACAATAAATTCAATTTAACTGTATCATTTACATGATATATAAAACCAGTAACTAATTTCGTTACAGCATGAAAAAAATGCAATTAAGAGTTAATACCTACTGATACGTTCAATGATATGTGTAAAAACCATTCAAACCAAGTAAAAGCAAAATCTTTGGGCAAGTAAGAGTAATAATGAGTAGAAGAGATCGTAATGGATGAAGTTATTGGTTTCAGAAGCTTCAAATATAGTTTTATTTAGAGTTCCCAGAAACATACCTAAAGTTATCTTTTGCTCTTTTTCTATCTACTAAATGTTTACTGATGTTTCTGAGATGATCAGAAATTTTTTCCCTAGCTCTATTACTGAAAGTAAATGTATCTGAACATACTAACTCTATTTAGTTAATTTACTTCCTTATTTTCCAACCACATGATAAAGGAACTACTAATTTAGCTATTCATCCTTTGAAATAAGTCTAAGAATTTTATATTTAAAGAGGCATTACTTTGATGTACAATGCTTAAAAAGCACTAATTGACTTTATTTTGACATTACTTAATGAACTTCTAACACAATTATAAATAGTAAAAGAAAATGGTTAAGAAAGTCAAGATAGTCTCAAGGCCTCTTTTTTTCTGCATGAGGAACAGGATATATTTTATTCAGATATTTTGGGACTTAATTAGTGTTTTGGTGACATCACCCATACAGAATAGAAACTGTGACCCTTTACCAACAGATGTAAACCATCTTATACAGTGTTTTTGCAAAGCAAATGGAAAGTGGGTTTGCGAGGGAAGATTTTTTTTTCAATGTAAAAAGTTTCCTTCTTTGCAACTGAGATCAAACTGCCATAATTTTTTTTTAATTGTGAGATTCTAAGAGTAAGTTAAATATAAAAACAAGGCAAAACTTTCAGAGTTTTTTGTATTTGGAAACAACAGGCAAATGGAAATCAAGAAATCATGATTTGACTCTAGGCATGTTGATCAAGGGATTCTTTAGCTTCAGCAATCTGAACTGAAAATAAGAAAATCATGGATCAAGATGTCAAAGTAGGTTGTCCCCATAGTCCTCCCCCTCACAAGATAGGTACTTAAACAAGTTACTATTGTGAAAATTCCAGAACCCAGGGGGTGAGGTGGGGGCACCCCCTTGGACCCACAGAGACCAAAAAGGAAAGCATTACAAAGGTAAGAAGAAGGTCTACATTCCACCCGCATTGCCCATTCTCTGGATAGTTAACAGGGCCACATGAGATGGCCCCTGGGCCTATAGCTTTTTGGGGGTGTAAGGGAAGGGGGAGAAGAAGGAACCCAAAGTAAAAATTCAGCTCCCCTAGCACTGTAGAGTGCTTCCCAGAAAGCCCACTTGGGTCTCCCCTCACAGGGATCACTGGGGAAATCTGTGGGGCTCGACCATGGAGGCTCAGACATGGAGAAAGGGGCCCAGGTTTACAGTAACCATCACTCAGATATTGGCAGAACACATTCCTCTTTGCAGCTACAGCTGATCAGAGATTGCAGCCAGAGGCTCTTTCCATCTGCAGAGCTGTGCTGGTAGCCCTGTCTGGCCAGGGAACTTGGTGGGCAGTGGGAAAAAAAAAGGATGCTAATTTAACATTGCACATGATAAAGGAACTACTAATTTAGCTATTCATCCTTTGAAATAAGTCTAAGAATTTTATATTTAAAGAGGCATTACTTTGATGTACAATGCTTAAAAAGCACTAATTGACTTTATTTTGACATTACTTAATGAACTTCTAACACAATTATAAATAGTAAAAGAAAATGGTTAAGAAAGTCAAGATAGTCTCAAGGCCTCTTTTTTTCTGCATGAGGAACAGGATATATTTTATTCAGATATTTTGGGACTTAATTAGTGTTTTGGTGACATCACCCATACAGAATAGAAACTGTGACCCTTTACCAACAGATGTAAACCATCTTATACAGTGTTTTTGCAAAGCAAATGGAAAGTGGGTTTGCGAGGGAAGATTTTTTTTTCAATGTAAAAAGTTTCCTTCTTTGCAACTGAGATCAAACTGCCATAATTTTTTTTTAATTGTGAGATTCTAAGAGTAAGTTAAATATAAAAACAAGGCAAAACTTTCAGAGTTTTTTGTATTTGGAAACAACAGGCAAATGGAAATCAAGAAATCATGATTTGACTCTAGGCATGTTGATCAAGGGATTCTTTAGCTTCAGCAATCTGAACTGAAAATAAGAAAATCATGGATCAAGATGTCAAAGTAGGTTGTCCCCATAGTCCTCCCCCTCACAAGATAGGTACTTAAACAAGTTACTATTGTGAAAATTCCAGAACCCAGGGGGTGAGGTGGGGGCACCCCCTTGGACCCACAGAGACCAAAAAGGAAAGCATTACAAAGGTAAGAAGAAGGTCTACATTCCACCCGCATTGCCCATTCTCTGGATAGTTAACAGGGCCACATGAGATGGCCCCTGGGCCTATAGCTTTTTGGGGGTGTAAGGGAAGGGGGAGAAGAAGGAACCCAAAGTAAAAATTCAGCTCCCCTAGCACTGTAGAGTGCTTCCCAGAAAGCCCACTTGGGTCTCCCCTCACAGGGATCACTGGGGAAATCTGTGGGGCTCGACCATGGAGGCTCAGACATGGAGAAAGGGGCCCAGGTTTACAGTAACCATCACTCAGATATTGGCAGAACACATTCTTCTTTGCAGCTACAGCTGATCAGAGATTGCAGCCAGAGGCTCTTTCCATCTGCAGAGCTGTGCTGGTAGCCCTGTCTGGCCAGGGAACTTGGTGGGCAGTGGGAAAAAAAAAGGATGCTAATTTAACATTGCAAAAACCTATGAATGTGTAAATCTCACTGGTAATAGTAAATACATGGTCAGAGTCTGATTCTCTAACATTGTATTGGTGGTGCATAATTTGCATGCAACTCTACTTTAAATGTTAAGATGTATTAAAACAACCATAATTAGAATAATTTGCTATTGGGCACACTAAGTCCCAAACTTTCAAAGATGTGAATGTGCGTTTGCATGTCCAGTCATGTAAGTTGGTTCACATGTCTGGTGTACACTGTCATGTGCATGTATCCTCTACAAGTAGTTGTGTTTCTGTCTACTTTACTGTACAGTACTGTACAGAATACAGTAAGGAGTACACTACCTTTATTTCAAGCCCAGGATGTCCAGAAGAAGGTGTAAGAGCAGTGGTGATGTAGCTGATACTACTATGCCCTTCAAGGTACTGTACTGTACTGTAAGATCAAAAATGTTTTCTTTTTTCTGTGTGTTTATGTATTTGTGTGAAAAGTACTATAAACCTAGTACAGTACAGTACTACATACCCTACTGTGTTACTTGGATATTCTAGGGTAATTCTGTTGGACTTATGAATGTACTCTTGGAACAGAACTTGTTTGAATGTAGGGGACTTACTGTATATAATAAAAAGATGTAAATGCTATCATCAGTAACCTAAAACACAATGGATGGTGGGGTAGATATAAAAGTACAAAGTTTCTGTATGCTGCTGAAGTTACTGTCACCTTAAAAATAGAATATTACAAATACATTTTATGTAAGTTTCGTGGAACCATAGGGAAAAAAATCTATAGTGGTCACAAAAAAGACTGAGTAAAGGAATCTGAGTATATTGGTATAAAAAGTCATCAAATCACAGAGGAAGATATCAAGAGAGGAAGCAAGGAACAAAAGATCTACAAAACAGAAAATTATGAACAAAATGGCAATAGTAAGTCCTTGCCTATGAATAATTTCTTTAAATGCAAATAGACTGAATTCTCCAGTCAAAAGACACAGTGGGTGAATCAATTAAAGAAGAAGATCCAATGAAATGCTGCCTGCGAGAAGCTCACTTGAGCTTTCAGAATGCACAAAAGACCCCAAACAGCCAAGCAATCCAGAAAGACATAAACCATACTGGCATAAAAACTGACACACAGGTTTATTCCTGAGCTCTCAATTCTGTTCTATTGGCCTATGCATATGTGGTTGAATAATATTTGACAAGGGAGCCAAGAATACTCAATGGAGAAAAAATAATCTCCTCAATAAATAATGCTGGGAAAACTGGATATTCACATCCAAAAAAAGTGAAAATGGACCTCTTTCTTATGCTACATACAAAATAACACTGGATTAAAGACTTAAATGTAGACCTGAAACCATCATTTTCTTAATACAGCACTTGATATTGGTATCGATATCTTGATATTAGTCTTGTCAATGATGTTATGGATAGGACACCAAAAGCACAAGCAACAAAAGCAAAAATAAATGGGGCTAAATCCAACTAAGAAGTTTCTGTAGAGCAAAAAGTGATCATGAAGAGGCAACCTATGGACTGGAAGAAAATATCTGTAAACAATGTATCTGATAAGGGGTTAACAGCCAAAATACATAGGAACTCAAACCACTCAACAGAACAAAAAACAAACAAGTCAACTAAAATTTGGGCAAAGAATGTGAATAGATGTTCTTCTAAAGAAGGCATAAATGGCCAACAGGAATGTGAAAAGGTTCATTGGTGAAATGAAAACCAAAACCATGATGAGCTCACCTCACAGTTATTAGAATATTATCAAAAAGGAGAGATGACAAGTGCTGGCAAGAACATGGAGAAAAGGGAACACTTGTTCATTACAGTGGGAATATGAACTGGCACAGCCACTATGGAAAACAATATAAAGGCTCCCCTAATAATTAAACATAAAACTACCATCTGATCCAGCAATCACAATTCTGGCTATTTATCTGAAGAAAACAAAAAACACTAACTGAAAAAGATATATGCACCCACCCTGTTCACTGCGGCATTAGCGACAGCTGTCCAGATGGGAAAGCAACCTCAGTGTTCATCAATGCATGAAGAGATAAAAATGTGTTACTTATAAACACAGAGGAATATTATTCAGCATATATAAAAAAGGAAGTCTCGCCTTATGTTAAATGGATGGAACTTGAGGGCAATTTGCTAAGGGAAGTAAGTCAGACAAATACCATATGATCTCACTAATATGTGGAATCTTAAACAACTCTACCCTGCAAAAAACCCCAAATAGATTGGTGGCTGCCAGAGGCAGGGGCGGAGGGACAGGGGAAATGGATGAAGGTAGTCAAAGGTACAAACTCCTAGTTATAAAGTAACTTCTGGAGATGTAATATACAGCATGGTGACTACAGTTAATAATACTGTTTTGTACATTTGAAAGTTGCTAAGAGTAAATTTTTAAACGTTCTTACCACATATACACACACACATATACAACTGTTACTATGTGAAGTGATGGTTGCATTAACTAACCTTAATATGGTAATCATTTTGCAGTATATGCCTACATCAAGTTATTACATTGTACACCTTTAACTTACACATACTATATGTCAATTCTATCTTAATAAAGCTGAAAAAAATTTAAAAGGAAAATCATGATCCTATTTTAGCCTGTCCTACTAACATATGAATTAATAAGAACATTAGTGGTTTGTCAGTTGAGACAATCATGAGACAACTGCCAAGAATTCTGTGTTGTTACATCTAAAACTGAAAATATACTATAGTGAAATGAAAGCTAACAAATATTTATCATTTGTCTTACCATCTGCTTCAGTTTGTTAACCCTGACATTTCTTTTTTTTTCCATCACACCTAACTTGCATGACATTCCTTAAAGAAGTTCAACTACTGAATATTACTCATTCCTAATTTATTTAATGCTTACTACACACTAGGTATTATGCTATGAACTGCAGACACAAAGGCAGGTAAGCCTGGCACTCAAGTAACTTAAACAGTTTTTGTTTTTAATTAATTTCAGATTTAAAATGCCACAGCTTTTTTTTTTTATTCAAGGACTTTCTGTTCCCATTAAATTGGGAAGGATGACAGAAGGATGGTTATAAAATGAATGGACCTTTAATTTTGAAAACATAATGGTGTATTTCTTAAATTTCTTCATAAACAACAAGAAAAATAATATCAAAATGCTAAACACAGAAAATTACTGATCCAGCATTAAGACTATTGATGCCTATTGGTGGATTCTAAACACAAATTAGGACTTAATGGGATTTGTACTTTTTTTTTTAAAATCATGTGTAAAAGCCCCAAAGGGTTCTGAGTCACACATACGATGACAGATCTATATTTAAATACAAAATTGAAATGCTTTTTTCTTGTATTGGAACCAAAATTTTATCTTAGCTAGAAAGACTTCTTGCAGAAGCTCAGAGAAGACAAGGGCAATGAATACATCATACCTGGGCTCACATCGTCATTGTGCAAAAGGAAAGACTGTTAGGAAGGCACGGTGACATGGCACGAGGCTCAGTAACCATTCCATCTGCCCAAAACCATCCCACTCACCTTCCATCCACAGCACTGATGGTAATTTGGTAAACTACCAAAATAACAAAAGGTTAAACAGTTACAAAATGTGATTCTTTATGCAGAGCTAAGAAAACCAATGAGTAATACTCTTCACGTGGCTGTATCAGATATGCAGATCTGTTCCCTCAGGATTAACCTGCTTGTTCATGTGAAAAAATAAGTGTTTTAAGGGCTAAAAATACATTTAAACCCCCTAAACTCTTCATTTCTATCAGTAATTGAAGGATCTCCCTCTTTAATAGGACCATGAATCTCCAAAACATTTATTATATGTGTTTTTTAATCTATTTAACTTGGACCCCATCAAAGAAAGATACAAAATTTAACTTGCTTTCTTTTAAACTCAAGAGCAGGAAAAAAAAAAAAAACCACCCACAAAATCACTGAATCTCTGTAAAACCTCTTGCTGTTGTTCAGCTGTTCAGTCGTGTCGACTCTTTTCAACCCCAAGGGCTGCAGCATGGCAATCTTCCCTGTCCCTCACCATCCCCCGGAGCTCCAGACCATCACCTGATCCTATCATTGTCCCAACCCTGGATTTGTATTTCCCATTCTGGTGACCAGATCTAGTCAACATAGGTAGAACACTCCTGCCTCTAACACATTCCTCATACCTAATTAGTTACCAAATTGTACCATGTCCTGCAGAATCTACCCTTACAAAACAAATCCCTTTATTTCAGCAGCCAAAAGCAGACTCCAATCACTTTCTTGCCCTGGGGTTTCTAATAGATGTGCTGTTTATCTCTTGGCCTCCAATCCATTCTCCATGCTATTTCCACAGTGACTTTTACCACATCCCTGATTAAAACAGGCTTCTAGGACAAGAGTCACTCTCTCTCACCTAGCATCTACTGTATTACAAAAGTATGCCTTGGGCTTCCAGGTGGCACAGTGGTAAAGAATATGCCTAACAATGCAGGAGATGCAGGTTTGGTCCCTGGACCAGGAGGACCCCCTGGAGGAGGAAAAGGCAACTCACTCCAGTATTCTTTCCTGAGAAATTCCATGGACAGAGGAGCCTGGCAGGCTATAGTCCACGGGGTCGCACAGTCACACACAACAGAGCACACACCCAAGTATATCTTACCCTATAGAACCCCTAGCTAGGGTCTTGGAAAATAAGAAAAACCTATGTTGGCAGGGTGGAGACTCAAGTCCTCATGTGAACCTGCAGAATTTCCATAAATGGTATATGCTCTGTAGTCACCAAAATAAAATAGTCAATATACTAAATTTTTTAAAATATCAGTTATTTTAGCTACATTAATTACACAATTACCTACAATTAAATTTCCATTTATTACTCCTTATATGCTAGAAACCTTTCAGGAAAGCCTTCTCTGAAAGGTTCAAAAAATTCAGCCTGTTCCATTAAATTTTCTTATTTAACATAGTATGCAGGTGCTTTAATAGATAATATTCAGAATGCAGGTACTATTATAGATAATATTCAAACAAAGAGGCGTTCACTTTTCTGCCTTTCCTTTATACATCTAATAGCTTTTCATTTTGACTTTCAGCTGGAGCTTCCTGCTACCTCCTTCCTTTGCATGGTCATCTCAGTGCTCAACTCATTGTAAGTAATGAGAGTGTATTTTCCAAAGCCTGCATTTACTTTACCCACTTTGGATACACCACAGAAACCTCTTACACCTCTTTCTGATCCCTTTTCTTCCTGACCTCTCTCTTGCCTATTCCAAACAGAAATTATTCAAGCATTTTCATTCAAACAACAAACATTCATTAAGTGCCTGGATAATGGGAACAGAGTTAAGATTTACAATTCATTTGGTCTCAGAAAAGGTGCATTCATATAAACTCAATCTGTGACTGTTATCCACAGTGAGAAATGCATTTTGCATGGCAGATTGGTACACAATGCTATATTTATGTATAGAAATAAATTTCATGAAACAAGACTTAACCCCTGTGCCATGCACTAGAGCCTTCTACCGGACTCAGTTCAGTTTTGTTTCATTTCATTGTGTGGAGGCTTACTAAATTAATTTCGTGGCCCACTAATGAGTGTAGAATTATAATCTGAAAAGCACTATCCTAAAATACAGGAAAGAGATTTGTGTTTTGGAGAGACTACTGTATTTTAAAAACTAAACAGAGTTAAAAATACCCTGGAGGGTTTGGAGAGAGGATGGCAAAGGAAAAAAGAGGGAGAAAGAGAGGGAGGTAAAATAAACAGGGGGTTAGGGGGAAGCAGAAAGAGATAATTAGAAAAAAAAAAAAGAGATAATTAGAAAAGTATATATAAAAAGCCAGAGAGGGTTAAAGAGAGAAAAACAAAGGCCAGAGTCAAAGAGAAAGAAAGACTTCTAGAGTAGTTTCTGGGGTGAGAGGAAAGGTCACAGCCCAGTTTCCTTGGGCTGAGGAGCTGCTGTCACCATCATCTCCCTCCCATGGAGCGAACGAGCTGCTAATCATTGATCACTGCTTCCCAGCTGCTCTCATCCTTAAACCTTTAAAGACTGCACCCCTGGGTGTTTGGAAAAGACAACAAGAGTGGCCCATTAAACACTTTTTTAGCCTGCAGCAGAGATGAGAGTATTATCTGCAGAGGACTAGATGAACTCAACGGTGGCGGTGGCGTGGGAACCCTGGAGTGACATGTGTATAGAGACACAGCATTGAAAGTGACACCATGGAAGGTGAACAAAGTTGAGCTGAGCACAGCCTAGGGTCATGCTCACTTCACGGGTGTGAAAACATGCCCTGACTGTGTAAGAGCATCCTCTGATGAGTGAGAGGATCCCCTAGCCAAAGCTGAAACCCAGGGGCATTCCCTCTAAGGTCAGCAGATGCTGTTTATTGTGAGATGTTCTTAGCAAATAAATTCAACCTATGGTCCTAATACAGTAAACAGTTATTTAGCTCATCCACCATTGGAAGGATCCTAAATTAGACAGTTTTTTACCAAACTCTATGTATTACATTGTGAACCATTTCTTAGAGACAAATGTCTGAACAAGTGAGACATATACCTGGAATAGGTGAGCCATGGAATAGTAGGCTAATAATACACATGTTCATGTTCTTCTTACCCTCCACTGATTGGCATATATTGCTTAGTTAAAAAGTGCTGAGAACTGGGAATGTACAGTGAGGGCAGGGTGGTCCTGAATACAGTGCCCCACCTGCCCGGGCTCAGCAAGTTCTGCCCTGCAGGCCTGTCTCACTCTGCATCTGGTCACAGGTGCAAGTGGAAGCAGGACAGAGAGGAAAAAATGCTAAACCCTTGATGTGTTCAGTCTTCTCCTCTATTAGGAGGCAGTAGGGAAACAAACAGGAGAGGGCAGAGGGTTTACGAGCAGGAAGCAGAATAGGGGAAGAACTAACAAGTGATCAAGGATGGACGAGGTGGGCCGTGAGAGATGCTCACAGCGCCCCGCGCATGCTCAGATAGTAATGGGGGCGGGGGTGAGAGTCAGCACATTTCAACAGACATTTACTGACCACTCAATTTAGCTACAATTCAAGAGGCAGCAGGGGAACTTAAAGCTTAGGATGGCAATAACCCTAAAGAGCAGTAACACTGTTCCCAGAACGTCTTAACCTCCATACCATGTTATGAATCAAGCAAAGTGTGCCTGCCCAGGAAGCAAGTCTACATTTGAGACAATATGCTCGGGACCAGGAAAAGAATAAAGGCATATTCTCTTTAAATATTATTAAAAAAAAAAAAAGTTTCAAGCTCAACAGGGCAGAAAACACTATGTTTGCATCTGGAGCCACCTATAAACCAGATCATGTCAGAGGATCAAAATAAAGGCTGTACACACTAATAACCCAGTATTTTTACCACTGTGGTTATAAAAGCAGTTGGTAACACTAGGCATTTACAGCTTAGTGATGGACAGCCAGTTTGTCTGGGTTTGAATGAATGTCAGTTGCTGTTTGACCTTGGGTAAGTTGTATAACTTTTCTGTGGGGTTTCCCCATCTGTAAGATGAAGATGATAGTTAAGACCTAATTCCTAGAGTTATTGTGAGAATTGAGTTGATACAGGTAAAGGTACATAGAACAGTGCCCATCACACACTGCTCAGGAAGTGTGGCCTGATGTCATTTTTCCCTAATCAGCACCCACACACTGAGGGAGTGGCATGAGTCAAAGGGAGGGTCACGCTCAAAGAGGATTAATTGTGAGTGTTTGGTCTGACAGTGCAGATATTGACCAGTCTGGGATTTAAGATCCGCTCCTAAGCAATGTCTCGCAAGAGCATGGGTGACCATGTCCAGCTCCTCCATCCAGTTTTCCATACCTCTGCTTCAGGAGCGCCTGGCCTACTGATCACTGTCAATATATTTTATATTGGTTGTTACATACCTCATTTAGAAAAGGAGTACTTGTTTGCCTCATAATTTCAAGACAAACTGATAAAGATTACGAATTATCCAGAGATCAGTAGACACAAATGTATATAAACTTAAAAAAACTTGCTACATTTTAAAATATACCAGAACCTGAACCATAACAAGATGAGGATTTGGAGCATCTCACATAAATCTAATTTCTCTTGGTTTTGGCACAGCTTTAAAAATCTAAAATTGAATAGCTGACATTTTAAGAACCTAGTTACAGAGTTTCAATTTAAGGCAAGTGCACATGCCACATGCACACATACACACACACCAAAAAACAACAATCTTGAGCAGTTGCCATGACAACATAATACAAAGCCTACCAAGCTCTTTGTTATCCTGCTGAAGACGCTGTGCAAAGATACTCATGTTAGATTCTTTACTAATTAAGTGGAAAAGGTTAACAAAATTCGAGATTCACATGGTTTTTTTTTTTTAATCTGTGCTAAGACTCAGAAAAGCAAATACTAAATACTGTAAGAAAAAGAATTTAAAAATAACTTATCAGCAAGACCAGTTACAGATCAAAGTAGACACAATGTTTAAGGAAATGGGAAGATGTTTTTCTTTTATTTTGTATGATATATTCCCTTCAGTATCTACTCCTCCTAAATTGTGCTATACTATTTAAATGGAAGAATCAATGCAAATAATACAATTTGATAACAGAGTCTCTTACTTTACCAACACATTTAAACACTTTTCCTTCTTTGGCCACCTCTAATATCAGCTCATTTGGGAGCTCATACTTCCGTATGCTAACTAGACCTAAGAAAGAAAATCTGTTTCTAAGTTAATGAGCTCTTATGTTTTTAAAAAGAGGAAAAAAAAAATAGTGACAGAGGAGAGAAAGAAGGGATAAATAGATCTTTTGGAGGCTGTGATAAAATAATCTTGGTTTTCCTTCCCCTTCTCTGATTAGCCATCTCTGTGTCTCTTCTCAGTGTTAAACCCAGATCCCCTTAAGACTCACGTGTAGATCTTCCCAGTCTATATTCTCTTAAGTGGTGTCATCTTTGACCAATGGCTTCAGTTATCATCAATATGCATTCACAATCCCAGAACCTCTTTTCTGAGTTCAGATCAGTTGATTCAACTGCTTCCTAAACATGGCCACTTTGGTTCCCCCTTGAAAGGCAAATGGGGTTCTCCTACAGCGCTCTTTACCTTGATAAATGGCAGGTGCTAATAGGTATAAAGAAAAGGTATTATGGAGAAGGAAATGGCAACCCACTCCAGTGTTCTTGCCTGGAGAAGCCCAGGGATGGGGGAGCCTGGTGGGCTACTGTCTCTGAGGTCGCACAGAGTCGGATACGACTGAAGCGACTTAGCAGCAATAGGTATTAAATACCTATTTGCTAAGTGAATGAATGAATGAATCAATCAATCAAACCTATTGCACAAACCAAAAAACCTAACGACCATCCTTGGTAAGACCTTTGTTTCCATATCCAACTCCTCTCTATTTCACTTCCCAAACATTTCCTAGATTCATCTCATTTCCAAAATTCTCCCAGCCACTACACTCTAAGCCACCAATCTTTGCCTGGGTCACTACAGTAGCCTCCTAACAATCAGGAACACACAGATATAGCACAGACAGAAGTCAGGTAATCAGTATCAATGGTTTATTAAACTAACTGATAAAGTTGGACTAAGAAAAGGGAAGAGAACATTTACTAAATGTCAACTCTATGCCAGACACTGATCTAGACACATTACATATTTCACCTCACTTAATCACCTCAGTGACCCATTTTCATAAAAGAAACTCAGCTGAGCACATGGCATCAGGGAGCCACTCCTGGTCACGATCTCCGCTTTGTTTGGTCCCCCAAAGCAGAGAACAATGATAAATACAAAGAAGAATGTGACGATGGTGATGATCACAATGTAATGAGAACATATTTCAGACATGGATCTAAGCACTTTGTATGCATTATCTCATTGAAAGTGTCATCACCCTCCCATGAAGAAGGAATTATTTTCACATTTGCAGATAAAGAAACTGAGCCACACAGGACTTAAAATTACTTGCTCAAGGTAAAAAAAAACCAAAGTGGCAGAGTGTTTAATTTACTAAACAGCAAGTTAAAAGAACTGGTGAAGATACAATGCTAGGAAAAAAAAAAACCCACTCCTGCCCTCAAGAGTCTGGTTGTGAACTTGAGGAGCTTGTCTCCAGGGTCAGATCTTTTTTTTTTCATCCCGGCCCTACCCACTAGTGGGAATCCCCCAGCAACTTCATCCCATTTCTAAAGGGCGCATTTCAAGCACAGGTTAGGCTGCCAGCCCCTTCCGCATGCCCACAGGTACCCAGTTCTCCTCCAACAGGATACCAGGAGGAGATGCTTTAGTGCTAATACTAATTTGGTCACAATATTTCTCTTAAAAAGTCTTAAAGGCATGAATACAAAGATCATTTTTACAAGGTCTAATATAGTACTTACAATTTTATAACTCCATCTGGGCACCTGGAACAGAACTGCTGGTTGCTCTTGTCTTGTTTATGCTGACTCTGCCCCAGCTGCACAAATCTACAAATTATAATGTGTAAAAAAAGTAAGCCAAAGGAACTACCTGCCACAGATTCAGCAGATCACACAAACTGTACCGGTGTTCGAGTGACAGTAATATACTCCTATCAGAAAAGCACACCGAGGACCCCATGCGACACAAGACTCGGTTTACAAATGATGCCTGATGTTAGAGTGGGTTTATGAGAACAGAGGAGGGGGAAATGCCTACAATTTAGGTCATAATCATGGCTATAAAAATGAAAGAAAACGTTTACTTTGTTGCATTCTGTTTACTCAAACGTGGTATAGAACCTGAGCCAAAATGTTCCTGAGGCAGATCTGAGGGTGACCCCAGCAGGAAGCAGAGGGAAACAAGAGGAGAGGGATGGTGCTTGGGTGAGACAAATGACAAGGAAACGGCAGGATCAGGCTAGAGACCCAGCTCCTGAAGCGAGGATGCTGCTAAGATCCTAGGACAAGGACTTGGTTGGTTCCTCAGGGCCACAAGAATCCCCACACGTACACCAGCCACTACTAAGGGTACTTTCAACAGAGACAGGGGGCTGAGGAGACCACCTGCTGAGCTTCACCGGCCCACCATGCCTCCTCAGAAGAACCTCCACCACACTAAACCGGACTTGTAGCTAAGGGCCAGAGCAGGTGAGAGGATGCCCAGCAATGGGCCCCTGATATTTCCCAAGTGCACCCATCTGACCCTCAGGGATGCAGCCTATAGTTTTTATTAGGCTTTAAAGGTCAGGAAAAGTGCTTCAGAAATTACCGATTATTAAATCACTACAGTGCAATGAAAAACTTTTAAATTAGCTTAGTCTTGTCCAGCTTTCATCTTCAGCAAGTGAACATCATTAACATGTATACTTATGCTCTCTGCAGTAAGTAGAGTCATTTAGTCACTAACTCCAGATAATTCATTCTTCTAGACCATGGTGCTTACAGAGGTCTCCTTCACCTACTATTAGAGCTGAGTGACAGAGTGTGACAGCTGTTATGAATGTACTGTGTGTCCAGGAGTGAGGAGGGTGTGGCTGAGTTCTGAATGACTCAGCTGACTTCCAGGAGGACAGTGATACACAGGCATACCAGCGCTTCTGTAGTTAAGAAATGCTATATATTTCTATATTTTACATATTCTACAGCAGATCTTACTAATTTGAAGTAGAGAGTGAAAAATAATCAGTTCAGTGGATTCTGCAAAACAAATACCCTCCTTAAAAAAGACCTGAGGACTAGTACTCTATTACATTTTATATAAGCCAAACTTACATAAGTGGGATCATGTTCATTTGAAATAATTATGAATTCTTAATACATATATTAATACTAGGTTAAGGGGGTGTTTAAATGGGTGTTTAATCCTTAGGTTTTTGAGGATTTGGGGGTGAGGAATTCTTTAGAGAATCTGATAACTATTAATCTCCTCTGCAAACACACACAGACACATTTTTATGTACATGATTTTATGGATACCTTTCGGTAGATCTCCACCTTTTAGCTAGATCTTCCTAATAAAAGTCTATAACACTCTGAATTGGTACCTTTACATCACTGCTTCCTTTTTCCTCCTCAGTCACCACTCCCACAGTGCCACATCCACCCCCTCCGCCCACCCCAAGCTAAATTGAATACAAAGTCCTCAACTGTCAATATCCCAAGTTCATTTTGTAAGAAAGTACTTGATCTTGAGAATATGTTAATGCAGGAATGCAGAAATGCATTTGAACTTCAGTTTGCAGTTTAAATTTGGGCAGTGAAATACTGTAAGTATCATAAACTTTTATCATTCAGGGGCCCAACAGTCTCAGGCAGTAAGTAGGGTTTTTAACTCCAAATATAAGTTGTTTCAGAATTTGACCTAAATGCTACTATTCCAAGTGGAATTCACTTCCTTCTGTATGGTTGACTACTTTCAATTTTTAAAAGTGATATTAGATGTAAGTTATTATAATACATTTGCATTTGTCCTTAATTTCTCCTGAAAATACCTTACCTTAAATAAATGGAAAGATCTTCTTCTGAGAGGCCATCTGAGAGGTTGATTCCATACACCTCTTTCATGGGCTGGACTACATTCTGGGGTCAAAAAATAAGGGAATCAGGAAGAGTTCTTAGACATCTAGCATGTTAATAATTTCCAAAAATGAAGAAAATGACCCTGTGAATTTTCCCATAAAAACCATCACAATGTTTCAACATATTCATTAAATTTCTAAGTTAATGATTTTTTAAAAAACTAGTTGGTAACTACTAATTGCTTTTGTATAATGCAAGAGTTGGCAAACATTTTCTGTGAAGGGTCAGGCAGTAAGTAAAGATTCTCTGGGTCACATCATCAGTGTGATTCTGCTGTTACAGGGTGAAAGCAACCATAGATAGCATATAAACAAACTGGTATGGCTGGTTGCAAATTAAACTTTACTTAGAAAAAATGGGAGCAAGCTGCTTTGGCCAATAGGCTGCACTTTGCCAATGCCCAGAATAACAGACTTAGTTCCCATATCGTTACATTTTATTTGCCATGTCTACCTCAAATGACTTATGGCTCTTTCTAGAAATGCAGTTCCCCTAAAGCTAAATTAGATTTTTCTATTGTTCACTTGCCTTTTGTTTTCCCTCAATATACTATCAATATCAAATTCGACAGGATGAACTTCCCACTGGGATTAGGCAGAGACTGTGAAGCCCAGGTGCAAACTCTGCATTCCCGTGATGTGCTAGGCAGGAGGCAAATGGACCTCAAGTGGATGGGTTGCTCAAAGAGGGACAGGATTCACTGAAGAATTCTGAAGTGACAAGCAATTTACTATTACACATGGAAGCAAAAATACCGATTTCAGAAACCATTTTCAGTAATATCTTTGCCAAACGTATTGGTCTCTGCAGCACCTCCAGCACCGCGCATGAGAATGCTGGCGGGAGGCGACGTGACTCTTCCTCGAGCTCAGCCTTTCAGCTGAAAGCGGGATTCTGGAGCTGGCTGTCCAGAGCCCCGCTGGACTGCAGCCTCTCCCGGGTCCCTCACCTCTGTCACTCTGGCACTGTCGCCCAGGTCGGTCATCTTCACTGGAGTGGAGCGCTGCGACACGGAGCCCTCCTCCTCTCGGTCGGTCCCGGAGTCATCTTCCGAGCTGCTGGACACGGCCTCCTCGCTGGGCGGCGGCGGGGCACTGGCGGCTGTTTTCCGCTGTAACACAGCTTCTTCTCTGTTGCTCTTATTTCTTTAAGAAGATGAATATGGATGTGAAGCATCTGTAAACTGAACCCTCAGTGCTCACCGTGTATCACCCTGTCCCAAAGCCTTAGTCCTGGAGAAGTGTGAAGCAAATGACTGTGAGAAGCTAGCATCTGGATTCAAGTTGTGCTGAAGGGAAAAGTTTAATATTTTATCATGTACACGTACTGACCTTCTACGAATTTAAGCTTTGTTATGAATTCAGAAAAAAAGCAAGAATGTGCTTGCAGTGTGCAGAAAAGCCTTTCTACCACTTGGCTACTGTGTCTTCCCTTTTGGTAACTGAAATCAGGATTTTCAAAATTTATAGTACAGTAGAAGACTGTTATGTTTGAGATATTAGTGAAATTACCTATAACTTGTAGAAGCATCAAGAAAGGGTCGAGAGCCAAATCCATGTGTATTTCTGGCCTTCTTATGAATTTTTATCAGTCACAGTGACAGCTGATTACTTGTACCAAAGTGATGAGCAACTGATGAACATAAACTACGATTTTAAACTGTTTTAAAACAATTTAAGTAGTAAATAACTATGTTTGCTGATGATGTCTTCTAATAACAGACAGGGATGAGGGGAAACAGAAAAAAGTACACATTACTTGCTTTCATTTCAGTGCCAAATTTGAGAGTAGTCAGAATACTGTTTTTTTCTTAACTAAGAAAATGTATGGTAATATTTTTGGATTTTATGAAAAATATTTAATATATTTAATATTCTTACTTGAAAAAATTCTCTGCAAGGGACTTGAAATATAATATTTTATATTTTCTAGAAAAGAAATATGTGATACTATCTAACCATGGGTTAGATATTAGAGAAAATAAATTCATTTCTGACTTTATGAAACTAAAAATTAAAGTTGATACGTTTCAGAACTATACACTAATATAAATGGTCATTTACTGTATTTGTCCCAGGAACTCTTTAAATCCTAAATGTCCTGAGGATGTTCCTTCTTTTAAATTCCTCATAGCACCTGGTCCAGGACACATATTTAAGCCACATTAAGTGGTATTTCTGGGAAATAGTAATATCAATATATATCTCATTGTATAAATCACACATGTAGTTAGAATCCAATTAAGACCCTGTATACACTTCCAAATACAATTAGGACTCCGAATCCACAACTAGAAAAGAAATATGTGATACTATCTAACCATGGGTTAGATATTAGAGAAAATAAATTCATTTCTGACTTTATGAAACTAAAAATTAAAGTTGATACGTTTCAGAACTATACACTAATATAAATGGTCATTTACTGTATTTGTCCCAGGAACTCTTTAAATCCTAAATGTCCTGAGGATGTTCCTTCTTTTAAATTCCTCATAGCACCTGGTCCAGGACACATATTTAAGCCACATTAAGTGGTATTTCTGGGAAATAGTAATATCAATATATATCTCATTGTATAAATCACACATGTAGTTAGAATCCAATTAAGACCCTGTATACACTTCCAAATACAATTAGGACTCCGAATCCACATTCTGGCCAGGGCCTAGGAGAATTCTCATCACTGGGGTCACTCAGGTCAATGGCAGTAACAGAGATGCACACGCTAGGACACGTTTCATTCCAGTCTCCGAGCATAAAGATTTAGACATGGTTTGTTCCCATCCTCGTACTACTGTATACAATAAAATAACAGTCATCGCCCGCACGATGTTAAAGTAATACACAGAAAATCTATTAAGTCCTCTGTCTGAGCATTTGCTTTAATGTTTCCTCCAGGTGCCAGCAAAAATAAACACAAGTATACATTTTTACCTAAGCCTTTTATGTTGTGGGAAACAGAGGATGTGGAGTTATTAAACGACATACATAACATCTGCTACCTAACTTTATGCCGTCTATGAAACATCTAATTTAAGTAAAATGTACTGTGTTGCTGAAATTCCCATAAATTCTACTTTCGGTGTCAAACATGTTTTAATAATCCCAGAGCTATAAATAAGCTCTCTGTATAGATGCAGTGGGCTTCCCAGGTGGTGCTAGTGGTAAAGAACCCACCTGCCAATGCAAAAGACATAAGAGACGCAGGTTCCATCCCTGGGTCAGAAAGGTTCCCTCGAGGAGGAAATGGCAACCCACTCCAGTATTCGTGCCTGGAGAATCCCATGGATGGAGGAGGCTGGCGGGCTACAGTCCATGGGATCACAAAGAGTCAGACACGACTGAAGTGACTTAGCACGCCCGCAGATGCAGTGTAGGTACTGTGCTGTAAACTATATGACTTGAAGTTATTAGTTTAGGGTGAAAATTATATTGCAAGTGCTATATTATTTTATGTGAATCTTTAAAATTTTATTCTACATGTAAATCTTACCCCAATACTGATTTTCCGGTTTCATCTGGCTTACGTACAGTAAACGGACTTGGATCAATACCAACGGTCTTAGGCATGAAGTCACTGAAGAAAGGGGAAAAAATTCCATGTGAATCACTGTCCATCCAGATGGTATCAGTTTCCCTCTCTATTCACATTCATATACTGTTCCTTCTCAGCCTTCAGAGGTATAAATATTCTAAGTGAAATACTCAAGGGAGTTTAGGTGATCTGGGCCATAAGACCTCATGAATTAATGGCACTCAGTAACTTCAATGTTAGCAGTCTTCACTGTGAATTTCCTCTGATTAAGAGGCCCAACGATTTTGAATTCAAGATTTTGTTTTCTGGAGCAGAATTGATATCTGAATTACTATTAAGATTCATCTCTGGTTGTATATCATGATTCATTTTTAAGTAAAATTAAATTCATAAAACTGATGGCAAGACATTAAGCTGCTTGGTTTTATGGACAATGTTTTTATTACACTATACCACCTAAGGAGGCAGACACAATTATCAAAAACACAGTGGTATGAATTGAAGTATCAACATCTATCTCATTACTCTGGAGTTAATTCATTATAACACTGGAACACTTTAAATAGAAACTGTTAATTTACCACTTACTGTGATAAGCTGAAGCTACTTCCTCATGACACGGGGGCTACCTTACTATTACTGCTGAAGCCAGACGAAACTCTTAATAGATGCCAAAGAAGCAATGGTTACATGATTTATGCAGATAAGACTCATAACTTCTGGCAGGATATTGCTCCAAGCATGTGACTCAATATTACATTTTTTGAAGGAAAAGAAAGTAATATTGAATCTGACTCAAAATGCCTACTTAACAGTTTGAAAATGTTCCTTTCAAATGTAAGTGGTTTAATTTTTCTTTCTTTTTGAACTACTCAGTTGATCCTCATGATTTATGGATGACATATTTGAGAATTTGCTACTCACTGAAATTTATGTATAACCCAAAGGAAAATGACGATAACCTCACAGTTAAAACTGCTAAACTTTAACAAGTATAACTGAAAATCAAGTAAGTAAAAATTCCAAACTTTCTACCTGAAACCAAAGCAAAATGTAGAGTGACTTCTAGGAAACAAACCATGAAATATGTTTCACCATGTACTATATTAAGTTTAGGCACACACATATCACATTTGAAGAAAACGTGAAAGACAAAAAGTAAATACAAGAATGCAAACTTTAGTATAAAACATAATGGTCAAAAACTGATTTTCTGAGCCTAATTTTCTTAATCTAGACCCATCATTTTCCTAAAAGGCCCCATTAAAGTCCAAAAGAGACAGAAAAATGAAGTACGTTCAAAGGTGACAGGCCAGGATGGAGAGCTGTCCAACAATAGAGGGCCTGCCTCCTGAGTAATGGGCTCCCAATCGCAGAAGGAATTGCAGAGGTTGGACAACAGGCATGCAGACCAGTAAAGGAAGACAGCTAAACAAACTAGGGAAACCACAGTTCCCCAGTGCTTCCAGTTTCAGAGAATTCACAACGTACCGTGCTGAACTCGTCATAGCCAAGCAAAAGGTGTCATCAAAGCTACTCAGCTCGTACGGTCGAAAGAACTCATTGTGGATGTCAATCTCCTCTTCATATTTGTGAAATTTCTTCACTACTAACTTCTTTAAGTTTGCAGCACAGATAACTAAGAGAGATACTGCCTGTTACTCTGAAGTCTTTAGATTACATCTTATAAACATTTCTGTCATGTCAACTGTGTTCACAGAGAGTACACTGAACGAGGCGCAGATCGTCCTCTGGCACCTAAACAATTGGAACTGAAACCAGACATGTGCACAGAATGTGCACGGCAAGGCTGAGCAAGACAATAGCTAAGGAGGCAGAGGCCTCTGGAAGCTGGGGTGGGAGTGAGGAATTATTTAATCACTCAAGTCTTTAAATTCCTTTTTTCTCTTAAATAAACACTCTCTGCCTTAGAGATAAAAATTAGGCAGCTATTTTATTAAATTTTCTTTTATATATCAAATCCTCTTTATTATGGACAACATTAGGTTGCTAAATTCCTATCTTTTTTCCCAGGACAACTGAATCATCTTCAGTTCAGTTCAGTTGCTCACTTGTGTCTGACTCTTTGTGACCCCATGAATTGCAGCACGCCAGGCCTCCCTGTCTATCACCAACTCCCGGAGTTCACTCAGACTCACGTCCATCCAGTCAGTGATGCCATTCAGCCATCTCATCCTCTGTCATCCCCTTCTCCTCCGGCCCCCAATCCCTCCTAGCATCAGTCTTTTCCAATGAGTCAACTCTTCCCATCAGGTGACCAAATAACTGGAGTTTTAGCTTCAGCATCATTCCCTCCAAAGAAATCCCAGGGCTGATCTCCAGAATGGACTGGATGGATCTCCTTGCAGTCCAAGGGACTCGCAAGAGTCTTCTCCAACACCACAGTTCAAAAGCATCAATTATTCGGTGCTCAGCTCTCTTCACAGTCCAACTCTCACATCCATACATGACCACAAGAAAAACCATAGCCTCAACTAGACGGACCTTTGTTGGTAAAGTAATGTCTCTGCTTTTCAATATGCTATCTAGGTAGGTCATAACTTTGCTTCCAAGGAGTAAGCGTCTTTTAATTTCATGGCTGCAATCACCATCTGCAGTGATTTTGGAGCCAAAAAAAAAAAAATAAAGTCTGACACTATTTCCGCTATATTCCCATCTATTTCCCATGAAGTGATGGGACCAGATGCCATGATCTTCATTTTCTGGATGTTGAGCGTTAAGCCAACTTTTTCACTCTCCTCTTTCACTTTCATCAAGAGGCTTTTTTAGTTCCTCTTCACTTTATGCCATAAGGGTGGTGTCCTCTGAATATTTAAGTGGGTGTAATTATCCCCGTTTTACATCTGAGAAAGATCACACTCTCCAAAATGGAGGAATCATTGTTTACACTGTGCTGTGTCTAACTTCAGAAGTTTATTTTCTTCCAGTATTTTCAAAAGAAATCAGAAGTATCTTTTAGAATCTTCAGAAACCTTTGTGTTTCCCATACACCAGGCTCTTGTTTAAGAATCCTCATCTTTCTCAAAGTAAACATACATTGTCTAAGAAAGATCACACTCTCCAAAATGGAGGAATCATTGTTTACACTGTGCTGTGTCTAACTTCAGAAGTTTATTTTCTTCCAGTATTTTCAAAAGAAATCAGAAGTATCTTTTAGAATCTTCAGAAACCTTTGTGTTTCCCATACACCAGGCTCTTGTTTAAGAATCCTCATCTTTCTCAAAGTAAACATACATTGTCTGTCAGTATCAGCAATCAAGAGAAACAGGACGGCAATATTCTATTCAGGAGAAGGCATTAGCACCCCACTCCAGTACTCTTGCCTTGAAAATCCCATG
The DNA here is from genome assembly GCA_006408675.1 of Madoqua kirkii. Classification (NCBI taxonomy): domain Eukaryota; kingdom Metazoa; phylum Chordata; class Mammalia; order Artiodactyla; family Bovidae; genus Madoqua; species Madoqua kirkii. The sequence continues at coordinate 23,937 of SJYC01101745.1, forward strand.
GACGGAGGAGCCTGGTAGGCTGCAGTCCATGGGGTCGCGAAGATCAGACACGACTGAGCAACTTCACTTTAACTTTTCACTTTCTTGCACTGGAGAAGGAAATGGCAACCCACTCCAGTGATCTTGCCTGGAGAATCCCAGGGATGGGGGAGCCTGGTGGGCTGCCGTCTATGGGGTTGCACAGAGTCGGACACGACTGAAACGACTTAGCAGCAGCAGGAGCACTACATTTTGGTCTTAATTACAATGCTTGCATTAAGTGCTTTTACTATTTTTTTCCCCACTACAAATATATACTGCTGAAAATATACTATAGTTTAAATAGGCTTTTGGGTAGGCTTTCAAGGCAACTCATAATTTATGAAGTAAGTCCCAAGTTCTAAACAATTTATCAATTAACTTGTTGTACAACCTATTTAACCTCCTAAAATTATTATTAAATGTTTGACAATGGAGTTTTGAACAGGTAGGTTGAATATACTGATTTTGGAACTTGAATAGGTTACTAAAGGATATAAGAGTCCAATTTAATTACTTCATTGAATATATTTTATATTCAGGGTAAGATTTACAGTAAAAATATTACAAGTAAAATGTGTCCTTTTAGACTATTTAATATCTGTACAAACTCAAAAATTCTGTAACAGTTTATTCATCATTTGCTCAACAGCAGGTAACAGAGAAACAGCTTTTTCAGAAACTTGCAATTTAGACAAGCGACTTTACTGGTGGTGTGTCTAAAATAATACTTTTAAATTTCTAGTAATGAGACTCACAATTCGAACAAGCCAGGATAAGGTGGATGTTGCTGTAGAATAATGTGTATTGTAATGGTAGGGAGGACTCTGATCATCTTCCCAGGTCTCGTAGCGCTCTGCATAAAACACAGCTCTCTTTGGGTTCAAAGCACCGATCGGCTGTAAAAAGAGAAAAAGAAGCACTGTGTTTAATACAGTCATATTAGATATTCAACATTATAACTCTTTACTTCAAAGTATTTACTGTGAATTCATTTTAACGATAGACTATGTGTTATTTTGCATTATATTTTTACCAAATTTGATTTTGATATTGACATTTGATTTTGATAATCACTACATTTGCTAAATATGTATGCAGGGTTTCTAGGTTTCATTGAAAGTTTCCATAAAGTAGATTGTCAGAGATGAGCCAGTTTAACCTATTAAGGCAAAACCAGTATTTTAGTGTTATTTTGCCTACCTAACCACAGCCATAACGAATATTTAGCTTTATCACAGGAAATTGAGTGAGAAAGTGAAGAAGCAGTTGACCATGTGACCATCACATTAGAGAAATCTTGTCTTAATAGGCAGTTACCCAGAGTGTGAAAGACAGTAGCCACACATATGGAAGATGTGTATAAGAGACAGAGGTTAAACACTTAGTAAGCTTTTAGACTGTGATACTTCTATTAATAACAGTACAACTTGAGATGCACTGGCTAAATGAGTTCCCATAAAAGTAACCCTACAGATTTCCTCTTTCAATGTAGTAGCCAGAGGCCACATGTGACTACTAAGTACTTAAAATACAGTGAGTTCAAGCTGAATATGCTGTAAGTAGAAAATACATCTGGATTTCAAAGAATACTCTCCCCCCAAAAACAAGTGAAATATCTTACCATTTTTATATTGGTTACATATTGAAATTATAACATTTTGGATCTACTGGACTAACAAATATATTTATTAAACTAATATAAGCTTTTTACTCTTACTCTTATTTCTTCTTTCTTTTCACTCTTAAATGTGGCTACTAGAAAACTAAAATTATATACATAAGCAGCTTGCCTTACATTTCTGCTGTTCAGCACAGCTATAGACAATTCTAAAAGGCCATGTGTAGGATAAACAAGGATAGCATTTCTGCTGTACCCCTGCAGAGAGTCAAATTTGTACTCCATTTCTCTAGAATAAGATATACATTTAGGGGAGAATTATAATTTATTATTTGATAAAATGTTTAGTTTGTCAGGAATAGAAAAGTGTTAAATCAAACTGTTGACAAGTATTTTTATAAATTCATACTTAAATTCTTAGAAAACCAATTTTAGACTTATTTGATTACACAAAAGCCATTGAATATCATTTTATATATCTCAAAATACTATA
>SJYC01101746.1:0-15185 GCA_006408675.1 Madoqua kirkii
TCATATAATTCTTAAACCAACCAACTTGATAATGGTTTTTTCAGAAATGGTTCCTGACTTGTTTTTAATCCCAAGATGCCCTAATAAGGTGTCTTAAGTCCCCCAGGGTGATGGCTCACTAAAGCAATAACTGTTTCTTGCTTTTTGTTTTCTTATTGGTCTATTTTTGAGCTCAGATAAAATATTTTACATTTATTGTAAAGGACACCAGATGTTTGAGATCTTGACTGGTGAATTTTTCGGTTCCTGTGTTTAGTTTTGACCTGTGGCTGAAACTGCTGCTATAGTTCTCTATATATGTGTGACTGTAATTCAGAAAAGCCTTTACCTCTTTATATGAGCATCTAGTATTTTCTTACACCTGGAGAGAATTAATAAGTTATTACAACCCGTAAACTAAAGGTGTTTTGTTCTGATTGGTTTATAGTGGTAAACAGACACGTATAAATCTAATATTCTCCCCAAATTAACAGAACGTTTTTTGAAAATAGAACTCTAAAAGTGCTTGAGTTTAAAAAATTCATAAATGGCTAGCTCAGAAATATTTTTATAAAAAGATCCAAATTTACATAGTTAAGGTGAATATTTGAACAAATTAGACAAACAGCTTTGGTCTAAAAAAGTTTTATGTCTTTTCCTTTAGTTTATAACTACAGATTTTGTTTTTTAAAATAAGATTTGAGTTTGTTTCCTTAAAGACTAAGCTAAACTTTAATTTCTTACGTTGGTTTAAGATTATGAAAAATATAAAACAGGCATCCAATTAAACTGAATCATAATTCTGACAAATTTTTTTCATAACAGTAATTATTTATAGTACATTACCTACCATTAATTTACAAGTTACCTAAAACATACACATACTACATGTTTGTAATGAGTTCAATTTGCTTGAGGAAACTCTCCAAACCAAACTGGTTTTTTTAAGGCAGTGGGGGAAAAAACCCTTGTCAGTTGGAGATACATTCCCCACTTTGTCAATGTGTTTCTGAGGCAAATCAGCATCAGGCAACAGAGCAGTGTGAAGTATATTTTGGTCAGAGGAGATAGCATTATTGATTGTATTGATTCAGAGATTTACTCCACAGTCATTTATAGTTTTAAAAATATCTGGCCATCTGACTCCAGTAATTGCTCTCAACTAGACTAGATTGGAGAGGGCAAAACCAAGGCAAAGAAATTTTGTTAAGATCTTTTGCAATAATATAGATGAGAAAGAACAGGAACCTGAACTAAGGAAGTGCCAGAGTTAATAGAGAACGGAGATAGATTGTAGATGGTAGAACCTATCACATGTGATGTCAGACTGGATGTAAGGGGCTGATAAAATGGAAAAAATATCTAGGTTAGGTAACTGGGTGTGATAAATGCAGATTATTTAGATAAGTAATCAGTAGGAAACACTCTTGCACATTTATGAGGGAGATGAGAAGTTTATTTTTGGAAATGTTGTTTATAGTACTGTGAGGTGAGGTGTTCAGGTAGAAAAATACAGAAAGACACAGAAATAAGCAAATATATTCATATCTTAGAAATACAGGTTAGGAGACCAAGAGAAATGTCTGCAATGAAGAGAGAAGCTGGCAGTCATTTGTTTAGAACTGAATGATATAGTCTTGATAACATACTTAGGAAAATCCTGGGGAACAGAAATATTGAGAAAAAGAAAACTGAGCACGAGATAGGGCAGGACAGTTAGAATGACAGGAGGAAAATCAACAGAGGATATGTCAGAGGAGCCATGAGATGGAGAAACTTCAAGTAGGAGGAGGTGAGCAATGGTGCCACATGCTTCAGAATCACCATGGAGCTGTGACCTGGTGACCTTCACAGAGACGATTCAGTAAAGCGGTGGGAGTGGAACCTGCATCAGGCAGGATAAAGACTGAATGTGGTGATAGAGACCAGCACAGTGCAGAGCTGGATAGTAGAGGCTGTGCTTCTAGCACCTTTGACTATGCAGGGGGAGACATGGGAAGTCACTAGAGAGTGGGTGGGGGCTGGGAGGAGGCATGTATGTATGTGCGTAAGTATGAAGGTATGTGTACATGTAAACTGCGTGCTTAGTTGCTCAGTTGTGTCCACCTCTTTTATGACCCCATGGACTGTAGCCCGCCAGGCTCCTCTGTCCATGGGATTCTCCAGGCAAGAATACTGGAGTGGGTTGCCATTTCTTCCTCCAGGGGATCTTCCTGACCCAGGTATTGAACTCCCATCTCCTGTGTCTCCTGCATTGCAGGCAGATTCTTACCTGTTGAATCATGTGTAAGTATGCATTTAAAAGATTGGAGAGATTTGAATTTATTTATGTCTTAGGAGAAAGACAAAGTAACAGAAAGTAGTCTTCAAAAACATTAAGAAAACTGTTTTTAAAATACACAACCTCAGAAGCAAGACCGGGAGGGCTGGGAAGACGGCTAGCTGGTGACAATCAGTGAGAAAGGAAGCACTGGATATTAAGGACACAATCTAGGAGTCTGGTTCCTTTTGTAAATGGTTTAGGTTTAAGAAACTCAATCTGTCTTTCTAACCCAATTTTGCAAATAAGGCAACTCATTAACAAAAAGGAATCAGGTTTTGCTAGAGTTTGGCATCTTTCATTTCTACTTCAGGGGTCTCTAATCTCTGCTTAAAACTAATAAGTATATTTGATTTTTATTTAATTTTCTTATATTAAATACTCTGAGATATTAAAGGCAAACTGTAACTTAATGAAGGTACTCACAATTCGAACAAGCCAGGATAAGGTGGATGTTGCTGTAGAATAATGTGTATTGTAATGGTAGGGAGGACTCTGATCATCTTCCCAGGTCTCGTAGCGCTCTGCATAAAACACAGCTCTCTTTGGGTTCAAAGCACCGATCGGCTGTAAAAAGAGAAAAAGAAGCACTGTGTTTAATACAGTCATATTAGATATTCAACATTATAACTCTTTACTTCAAAGTATTTACTGTGAATTCATTTTAACGATAGACTATGTGTTATTTTGCATTATATTTTTACCAAATTTGATTTTGATATTGACATTTGATTTTGATAATCACTACATTTGCTAAATATGTATGCAGGGTTTCTAGGTTTCATTGAAAGTTTCCATAAAGTAGATTGTCAGAGATGAGCCAGTTTAACCTATTAAGGCAAAACCAGTATTTTAGTGTTATTTTGCTACCTAACCACAGCCATAACGAATATTTAGCTTTATCACAGGAAATTGAGTGAGAAAGTGAAGAAGCAGTTGACCATGTGACCATCACATTAGAGAAATCTTGTCTTAATAGGCAGTTACCCAGAGTGTGAAAGACAGTAGCCACACATATGGAAACCCTGTTGGAATTTTAGTGCCATTGTAATTATACAGATGTAGCAAGTATTCTTTTTATTAAATTCAACTGGAAATCTGAGGCTGATGGAAATAATCTAGACAATTCAGATTCCCTGGAAAGCATTGTGTTAAGGCCATTAAGTCTTGTCCTAGCAACACCACTATACTACTGCTTAGGACATTAATCCCTACAGTGGAACACATGGTAAAATGCTCAGGATACTATATATGTGTGTACATATATGTATATATATATATATATATTTTTTTTTTTTTGCAACAAAGTATATGTTAGTTGGACCATTGTCTCAAACTTTCCAGGACACCATTTATCAAGATTTTCTAACATACAGTACTCACGATTTCAAATAGCAAACTGCCTTAGTTTTGTCTGATTTTGACTTAATGGCATATGGAATCCATTCATATAAAACCTAATAGCTACACTGCTTTGGTTTAGGCTGCATACTGTAAGAAACAAAAGCTTGTCTAGAAAGCAAAAGATAAATAATATGTAAAATATATACTTCCTTTATTTCAAAATGTAATATTACTAGTTAGCTATGAAGTTCCCCTCCAGGGCTTAATTTTAACAAGAGAAGTAGCAGAAAATTAGTGTTTCAATGGAAGACAAATAATGTTACACAAGAGAGAAAGATTAATAAATTGCTTATAAGCTTTTCCTTTGGGTCCCAGAAGACTAATTCAAACAATACAATGATGTCAGCAGTTAAAAAGTCTTTTAGAATTTTCATAATAAACTCTTATTTGCAAGGATTCTTATCCTGAATATTAAAACTATTTATAAATTATGTTCTTTTCCCTTAAACTTAATTATGACTTAACAAAGACTAAATAATTTAATGTTTCAAAACTTTGACTTAAATATATTTTTCACATATTCTAAAGCTTAAATCTTATTCTCTGCTAAATGTTACTATCTCTCAAGAATTTTTACTTGCATACAGAAAGCAATGTAATTTCATTAAATGTCAGCAAAATATTAATAATACTTAACATAAATATATAATTTTTTGGTAAAAGGGCAATTACTACAATAAAATTAATGTTGAGTTCTATTACAAATTAAAATAGTAAGTTGTTCATTTAAACCGGCCTATATATTTTATGGTATTCTCAGGTGGCACAGTGCTAAACAATCTGCTTGCCAAAGCAGGAGACATGGGCTCAGTTCACGGATCGGGATGATCCCCTGGAGGGGGAAATGGGAAACAACTCCAGTATTTTGCCTGAAAAATTCCACAGACAGAGGGGCCTGGCAGGCTACAGTCCATGGGGTTGCAAACAATTGGATATGACTGAGCATGCATGCACATATTTTATACTTTTTAGATGTGCAGATAAGTTTTTCTAGCTCATTATTATAAATTATAATATTATTTTTCAGAGCATTTAAATGTTGAGTACTTTATTCTGTCTTGAATAGGCTTATAGATCTTTCATATGCATAAAACGTCTACACAATCTCTCAGGATTGACCTTACCTGACACTGTTCTACACGGCCTCACAAAACCAAAACCCCCAAAAGGACCTCATGGCCCTTCTTTTAATCTTTTCCAGGCTTCCCTCAACTACTTCAAAGTAGAAAAAATAAAAATAAATCTGTACACTTTTTATTTTATTCAAGTTCCATCAAAGTCATTTTATTGGAGTGTTTTACAGAATAATATGTTGTAGGAAATAGCTGCCTTGTATTAAAGCTTATATATGCCTCCATGAGTAATTTCTTAAAATACATGTCTACTGTTGAATTTTCATCTGATGCATTTAGAAATACATTTTATAAAACAAGTATTAATAGTTTGGCTTGTACTTATTATTTTTCTTCAATCAAGAAGCAATACTTTATTTAAAGGAAAAATGCTTTAAAATATCTGTTCAGGAAATGAGAGTTTCATCACAGATGACATATCTTCTTATGAGATCCAAATAGATCTATCTATCTATCTCTGTCTATCCATCTATGGCTTGTGTACCAAACTATCTACCTACTCACTTACCTGTCTATCACCAATCAATTATTCACCTACCTATAACTAGCTACTTAGTCACTCACTTGTCTGACTCTTTGTGACTGCACAGACTGTAGCCCGCAAATCTCCTCTCTCCATGGAAATTTCCAGGCAAGAATACTGGAGCAGGTTGCCATTTCCTCCAGCAGGAGCCCGACCCAGGGACTGAACCTACATCTCCAGCGTCTCCTGCATCAGCAGGTGGATTCTTTACCACTGCACCACCTGGGAAGCCCATATACCACCTACTTAACCCATGTATAAAGTGATAAGGCTGTAAATTTGTTACCCTTTTAAAAATTGAGCAACTAATACAATGTCAATACCACCTGGATTTAGTAAATAAGGTAGAATTATGATAAAAAAAAACACCTAAAACTACACTTAATGAAATTTATACATTACTTTGAAATCTTTTTCAATTTTCCTCATAACTACCATAGCAACAATCAGTTTTATTTTTTCTCAAACAGTTAGATATAGCCACCTCTGTGCTCTTTAGGGATTCCCACATGAAATTTATAACTGAAAGTTTACAGCTGCTACTAGATTTGTTATTTTGTCCTTGTGAGTTTGTACATCACAAGTTGATGCTTAACATATTGCAGACAATTATTATAACAATGCAAAATTTAAAAATAATTTTACCTCTATGACACTTCATTACTATAATTCAAATTCTAACACTGCTATAAAGCCTGTATAGCTTGCAAAAAGCACTTTTTAAATATAAAATTGATGGAAATTACATGCATAACATTACCATGTCTACCTGAAACACTATTAAATTTACTGAAGAAATGCTGTTAAGGATTTTTCTGCTCTATCACTTAATTTACCTGTTTTGAATACTGAGAGAGAGACTTGTTTCAGCAACAGTATCATAAAAAACTTTGTTTCCTGATAAACTGTGATTTTTATTGTATGGGACAAAATTCCTGACAGATGCTTATGGAGATTTACATTACTAAAAGCTCTGAGAAATATTACTGTAAGTAGCATTGCTTAATTGTGTATTCTAACTAGAACCTCATCTTTCTTTTGTTTTGCTGCTAAATGCAATAAAACTAGTCTCTGTTAAAATGCATTTTGAAAATATCTGGTTAGAATAATTATAGCATATATTTTTGATTGCTAACTTTTTTTTGGTTTCCTTTTCCTATTTTCTTTTCCCTTCTGGTCTCTTCAGTTCAGTTCAGTCGTTCAGTTGTGTCCGACTCTGTGAGCCCATGAATCGCAGCACGCCAGGTCTCCCTGTCCATCACCAACTCCCAGAGTCTACCCAAACCCATGTCCATCGAGTTGGTGATGACATCCAGCCATCTCATCCTCTGTTGTCCTCTTCTCTTCCTGCCCTCAATCCTTCCCAGCATTACGGTCTTTTCCAATGAGTCAACTCTTCGCATGAGGTGGCCAAAGTACTGGAGTTTCAGTTTCAACATCAGTCCTTCCAATGAACACCCAGGACTGATCTCCTTTAGGATGGACTGGTTGGATCTCCTTGGAGTCCAAGGGGCTCTTAAGAGTCTTCTCCAACACCACAGTTCAAAAGCATCAATTCTTTGGTGCTCAGCTTTCTTCACTGTCCAACTCTCACATTCATATATGACCACTGGAAAAGACATAGCCTTGACGAGAAGGACCTTTGTTGGCAAAGTAATGTCTCTGCTTTTGAATATGCTATCTAGGTTGGTCACAGCTCTCCTTCCGAGGAGTAATTTCAGAGCTGCAATCACCATCTGCAGTAATTGTGGAGCCCCCCAAAATCAAGTCAGCCACTGTTTCCACTCTTTCCCCATCTATTTGCCATGAAGTGATGGGAACGGATGCCATGATCTTCGTTTTCTGAATGTTGAGCTTTAAGCCAACTTTTTCACTCTCCTCTTTCACTTTCATCAAGAGGCTTTTTTAGTTCCTCTTCACTCTCTGCCATAAGGGTGGTGTCATCTGCATATCTGAGGTTATTGATATTTCTCCCGGCAGTCTTGATTTCAGCTTGTGCTTCCTCCAGTCTAGCATTTTTCATGATGTACTCTGCATAGAAGTTAAATAAGCAGGGTAACAATATACAGCCTTGATGTACTTCTTTTCCTATTTGGAACCAGTCTGCTGTTCCATGTCCAGTTCTAACTGTTGATTCCTGACCTGCACACAGATTTCTCAAGAGGCAGGTCAGGTGGTCTGGTATTCCCATCTCTTTCAGAATTTTCCACAGTTTATTGTGATCCACACAAAGGCTTTGGCATAGTCAATAAAGCAGAAATAGATGTTTTTCTGGAACTCTCTTGCTTTTTCCATGATCCAGTGCATGTTGGCAATTTGATCTCTGGTTCCTCTGCCTTTTCTAAAATCAGCGTGAACATCTGGAAGTTCATGGTTCACGTATTGCTGAAGCCTGGCTTGGAGAATTTTGAGTATTATTTTACTAGCATGTGAGATGAGTGCAACTGTGTGGTAGTTGAGCATTCTTTGGCATTGCCTTTCTTTGGGATTGGAATGAAAACTGACCTTTTCCAGTCGTGTGGCCACTGCTGAGTTTTCCAAATTTGCTGGCATATTGAGTGCAGCACTTTCACAGCATCATCTTTTCACAGGATTTGAAACAGCTCAACTGGAATTCCATCACCTCCACTAGCTTTGTTCCTAGTGATGTTTCCTAAGGCCCACTTGACTTCACATTCCAGGATGTCTGGCTCTAGCTGAGTGATCACACCATCGTGATTATCTGGGTCGTGAAGCTCTTTTTTGTACAGTTCTTCTGTGTATTCTTGCCACCTCTTCTCAGTATCTTCTGCTTCTGTTAAGTCCATACCATTTCCGTCCTTTATCGAGCCCATCTTTGCATAAAATGTTCCCTTGGTATCTCTAATTTTCTTGAAGAGATCTCTAGTCTTTCCCATTCTGTTCTTTTCCTCTATTTCTATGCATTGATCACTGAGGAAGGCTTTTTTAAATTTCTCCCTGCTATTCTTTGCAACTCTGCATTTAGATGCTTATATCTTTCCTTCTCTCCTTTACTTTTCACTTCTCTTCTTTTCACAGCTATTTGTTAGGCCTCCTCAGACAGCCATTTTGCTTTTCTGCATTTCTTTTCCATAGGGATGGTCTTGATCCCTCCTGTACAATGTCACAAACCTCTGTCCATAGTTCATCAGGCACTCTGTCTATCAGATCTAGTCCCTTAAATCTATTTCTCACTTACACTGTATAATCAAAAGGGATTTGATTTAGGTCATACCTAAGTGGTCTGTTCTCTTAGGCTTTATCAATGTTTCCCTAATTTATGAAACCTTACAAATTTTATCAAGTCTTTTATACAGAGCAGATACATAAATTAAATAAAATAGGTAGAAATGAAGAACAAAAATGATCTAAATTAAAAATACTTATTGAGTGAATGTTAATATATGAGACACTAAAAGGACTCTTAGAGAATATAAAAGTCTGAGTACAGAATTGATTTCAATATCTTTAAATAATATGGATCAATGAGGTATGGTCAACACCATTAAAATAGCTTAAAAATAAAACAAAATAAGAATAAAAATACTTTCAAAGGAAAACGAGAGGTCCAATTTAATTAATAACATTGAATTCTAGCATATCTAAATAACTTGAAAATACTTATATTCACGGCATTAGGATTCTAGCTCAACTGCTAATATAATACTATGTATAAGACTGATTTTTAAAAGTCTCTAAAGTGGACATAGTATTCGTTAAGAACCTAATTTCATGACATGAAAACAGGTATCTGGGCCTCTACACTTTCCACAGCACTGCTTTTTCATTGCTAAATATGAAGTTCTGATCTTGATGCCTTTTTTTTTTTTTTTTTCCTAAAACTGCCTATATGATTCCTTGTCCATCATGGATACTCATAAATGGAATGAACCTTACAAGCCTGGTAATTCAGTTCCTTAAAGCTATAGATGAAGACAACGAAGAAAAGTCAAATCAAGATCATATTGCTGGGTGATAGCTGTATATTTTACAGAATGACCTGAAACTGTGTGCTGGATACAGCTTAAAGCTGGGTAGAGCTGACTAATTGGCTTCTAAGTATATTTTTTAAGTTATTATCTCAACATTCAACACAACTGAGCTTCTAACATATCCAGTTTATCTTGTTACTTTCAATATAGTGAGGGTTTGGAAACACTTAGAAGAAGCTTCAAGAATTCCTGCCTCTTGTTTTATCATCATTCTTAAAACTCTCAGTTATGACAAAATAGGAATCACATCTATAGACAATTCTGTGCTCAAGGAAATTCCCTGACTCTGTTCTTATCTGACCAGGGAATTTCAAACCATTCTTCTGGCAGCAGCTAAAATTTTATTTGTAGAGTTTGAGTGAACTCCAGGAGTTGGTGAAGTACAGGGAGGCCTGGCGTGCTGCAATTGATGGTGTCACAAGAGTCGGGCACGACTGACGACGGAACAGAACTGAACTGGAATCACTACATGTTTGTAGCAGCTCATCTGGTAATAGTGAGGCAAGTTCATAATTTTTTTTTTTTCCCATACAGCAGATAAGCCCTTCAAGGGAATGTGCTGCGTTTAATTTGTCTCTGTATCCTCTGAGACAGGTATCTAATAGTCAGCTCAGTCGTTCAGTCGTGTCCGACTCTTTGCGACCCCATGAACTGCAGCACGCTAGGCCTCCCTGTTCATCACCAGCTCCCAGGGTTCACCCAAACTCATGTGCACCGAGTCCGTGATGCCATCCAGCCATCTCATCCTCGGTCGTCCCCTTCTTCTCCTGCCCCCAATCCCTCCCAGCATCAGGGTCTTTTCCAATGAGTCAGTTCTTTGCATCAGGTGGCCAAAGTACTGGAGTTTCAGCCTCAAAATCAGTCCTTCCAATGAACACCCAGGACTGACCTCCTTTAGGACGGACTGGTTGGATCTCCTTGCAGTCCAAGGGACTCTCCAGAGTCTTCTCCAACACCACAGTTCAAAAGCATCAATTCTTTGGCGCTCAGCTTTCATCACAGTCCAACTCTCACATCCATACATGACCACTGGAAAAACCAAAGCCTTGACTAAACAGACCTTTGTTGGCAAAGTAATATCTCGGCTTTTTAATATGCTATCTGAGTTGGTCATAACTTTCTTCCAAGGAGTAAGCGTCTTTTAATTTCATGGCTGCAATCACCATCTGCAGTGATTTTGGAGCCCAGAAAAATAAAGTCTGACACTGTTTCCCCATCTCTCTGCCATGAAGTGATGGGACCAGATGCATGATCTTCGTTTTCTGAATGTTGAGCTTTAAGCCAACTTTTTCAGTCTTCTCCTTCACTCTCATCAAGAGGCTTTTTAGTTTTTCTTCACTTTCTGCCATAAGGGTGGTGTCGTCCACATATCTGAGGTTATTGATATTTCTCTCAGCAGTCTTGATTCCAGCTTGTGCTTCCTCCAGCCCAGCGTTTCTCATGATGTACTCTGCATATAAGTTAAATAAGCAGGGTGACAATATACAGCCTTGACGTATTCCTTTTCTTATTTGGAACCAGTCTTTTGTTCTATGTCCAGTTCTAACTGTTGATTCCTGACTTGCATACAAGTTTCTCAGGAGGCAGGTCAGGTGGTCTGGTATTCCCATCTCTTTCAGAATTTTCCACAGTTTCTTGTGATCCACACAGTCAAAGGCTTTGGCATAGTCAATAAAGCAGAAATAGATGTTTTTTCTGCAACTCTCTTGCTTTTTCCATGATCCAGCAGATGTTGGCAATTTGATCTCTGGTTCCTCTGTCGTTTCTAAAACCAGCTTGAACATCTGGAAATTCATGGTTCACGTATTGCTGAAGCCTGGCTTGGAGAATTTTGAGAATTACTTTACTAGCATATGAGATGAGTGCAATTGTGTGGCAGTTTGAGCATTCTTTGGCATTCCCTTTCTTTAGCAATCTAATACAGTACCTGGTTCTTTTTACATGTACCATAAATCCTGAATGAATGAAGACTAATTGATCTGACTGGACAATATTTTAGATTTCCACATAGAAATTTTAGATGAAAATTTTAGGCAAAAATCTAAAGACAATACATCAGTCAGTCAGTTCAGTTGCACAGTCATGTCTGACTCTTTGCAACACCATGGACTGGAGCATGCCAGGCTTCCTTGTCCATCACCAACTCCCAGAACTTGCTCAAACTCATATCCATCAAGTTGGTGATACCAGTAAGTCAGTGATGCCATCAAGTCAGTGACACCAAAGACAATACATAGTGAAAAATATTTATAGCACATATGATGAGACATTAGTTTTCTTTTTAAAAAAAATAAAGACAAAAACTCATACAAATCAATAAAAATACCAAGGAATGATCCAATTAAGTATACAAGCAAATGAGATGAACAAGCAATTCACTGAAAAATCAATGGACTATACATAGGAAAAATATCACTAGGTCATATGATATAATGATACCTATCCTTTGCTATTCAGCATTCATTACTCCTTCCTCTTCTATGAACCACTCCTTCCCCATTCTTGGTCTACCTGGTTCAGGAGGCTGACTCTGTTACCACATTTGTTGGGTAGTCTTGTGATCCAGACCTGTCAATCAGCATATCCTAGCTATATGGTCATTAAGACTGGTACAGAATTGAATAAATAATTCAAGTTATTTCAATGAAACTTTGCTAAAACTACTTGAGAAAGAAGCATTTTCTCTTCCTGGTAGGGTTACAAAGGTATCACTGCTCTAACATAGAGAAGCTTGACTGTGAATGATGCCAATGCAGAAAAGTGTAAGAGACAGAGCATCTTATGACACTGAGGAGCCCTTGGGTCCAGCTTACCTGAACTGACCCATTTCTGTATCTCTCAGTTATATGATCCATAATAACTTTGTATTTTAAAACTGATTTAAGTTGATTTTCTGTTACTTGTAACCAAAAATCTAAAGTACACTGGCAGTTCTTAAAATGTCAAATAAAAATTATCTTTATTCATTAGATTGTCAAACATTATTAAGTTTCATAATACTCACTGTTGGCCAGAATGTGACAAAATGTGATATCTCATTGTACAGTTGGTAGAAATATAACTGGTATAAATTTATTGTGGGGCAAAAGTAATATTTTAAAAACTACACACATGTTTTGAATCTAGTAATTCCACTTGAGGAATTTATAATATGGGAAGTATAAGAGGCAAGGGCAGTTTTTTTTTTAAAAGAATTGCCTGAAATGGCAAAAAACAAATAAAAACTAGAAGTAGTCTAAATTTCCAATAAAGGATTAGTTAAATAATGACACATCTGCACTGCTGTGTACTGTGCAGGAAATCAAAAAGGCTGAAGAAAAAAAAAAATCCAAGATAAATCAATTGAATAAATACTGAGTACCTACTATATGTCAGAAATTATGCTAAACCCTAAAATAAGATAAACAAGGTCACTGTTCTCATGAGGTTTGTATTTAAATGTAGGTGTGTATCTGTGCATGTAAGAGAATGTATGTGTATGTGTATATGTGTTCCTGTCTGCCTGTAGAGACAGATATAGACAAAATGTAAATAAACAATCTGGTAAATGAGAAACTATCAGCGATCAGTGCTCTGTTGACAATTAAAACTGTGTGGATAGGAGGGGCATCTCTAAATAATTTGGAGCAGAGACACGAATGACCAGAAAAAGCCAATCATAAGAAGTTCTGGAGTGAGGGAATTCAAGACAGAGGAAGAGCTAGTGCAAAGGCTCAAAGGGGGGCCCTGATGACACATTCAGGGAACTGAAAGAAAAGCAGTGTGACTAAAGAATAATAAATGAGAGGAAGAGTTTATGAGAAGAGTTAAAGTCAGCAGAGGCATGTCATATGGCTTTGGAGACCAGAGTGATAAAGCACATTTTATGGGTGGAAAGTGCCGTGGAAAGCCACTCAGTGGTTTTAAGCATGAGAGAAACAAGAGCTGAGTTAAGCTTTAGAAAGGTAACTCCAATGGCTCTATGGAGAATCGATCAGAGATAATATTAAATTATCAGGACTACTAACAGAATTGAAAAATAGCCAGTGGTAAGAACAGCATCATTTAGCATAATCAATGTTTCCCTAAAAATCCTATAGTATACATGGCTCAGATCATGAACTCCTTATTGCAAAATTCAGACTGAAATTGAAGAAAGTAGGGAAAACCGCTAGACCATTCAAGTATGATCTAAATCAAATCCCTTATGATTATACAGTGGAAGTGAGAAATAGATTTAAGGGACTAGATCTGATACACAGAGTGCCTGATGAACTGTGGAATGAGGTTCGTGACATTGTACAGGAGACATGGATCATCCCCATGGAAAAGAAATGCAAAAAAGCAAAATGGCTGTCTGCGGAGGCCTTACAAATAGCTGTGAAAAGAAGGGAGGCAAAAAGCAAAGGAGAAAAGGAAAGATATAAGCATCTGAATGCAGAGTTCCAAAGAATAGCAAGAAGAGATAAGAAAGCCTTCTTCAGCGATCAGTGCAAAGAAATAGAGGAAAAGAACAGAATGGGAAAGACTAGAGATCTCTTCAAGAAAATTAGAGATATCAGGGAACATTTCATGCAGAGCTGGGCTCGATAAGGGACAGAAATGGTCTGGACCTAACAGAAGCAGAAGACATTAAGAAGAGGTGGCAAGAATACACGGAAGAACTGTACAAAAAAGATTTTCAAGACCCAGGTAATCATGATGATGTGATCACTCATCTAGAGCCAGACATCTTGGAATGTGAAGTCAAGTGGGCCTTAGAAAGCATCACTAGGAACAAAGCTAGTGGAGGTGATGGCATTCCAGCTGAGCTGTTTCAAATCCTGAAAGATGATGCTGTGAAAGTGCTGCACTCAATATGCCAGCAAATTTGGAAAACTCAGCAGTGGCCATAGGACTGGAAAAGGTCAGTTTTCATTCCAATTCCAAAGAAATGAAGTGGCATTCCCACATGTGCAGAGATAGATGTGCTTTAAAGGAGATAATGACTACAGAGCCTGGGATTTCTTTTTGAGGTGGTGAAAATGTACCCAAAATTAATTGTGGTGCTACAATTCTATGAATGTACTAAAAGCCATTAAACTATGAGCTTTCAATGGATGAAGGTGTACTCATATCTCAATAGGTGTACTCATACTCAATAAAGGTTAATTTTTAAAATTCCTTGTCTGTATCTGAGGTCTTATTGTCAAATAATAATAATCACAACCAGCATGCTTGCTCCTCTATTGATCAATTCCATTTGACTGTTTACAAAATTCAGTTTACTCATTTCCCCTAGCTGACATAAAAGGGAAAAAATGGGTTTTGAATGCTGAGCTTTTAGGAGTCTGAGTCAGATATTACCTAACACACAGGCTTCCATGAAACACAACCTTTTTAATTACCCAGCTGCATTCAATTATCCAAAATGCAGACCAAACACATAGTTGTTCTCACCATTCTCTGCCTTGGATGGGTACCCCTTTAGCTCTGTCTGTGCATGTTGGCTATTGAACTTGTTTCTTTTTCCTTCATCCTTCCCCCAAAATAGTTGTCAAACAGACTGTGCTGAAACTCATTACATTAGCAGAGTGTGACTGAGTTGTTTTCAATGAATCACTGTGCCACAAATCTTTTTCCTTTTAACCCACTATAACTACATAAAAGATGCTTTCAAACATATTATATTATTCCTAAATAAGTCAGAGAAAATGTCTGTGTTTTATGATTCACTTGCTTTCATCCTTTCCCAAATGCAAAAAAAAAAAAATCCTAGGTTGTGAAAGAGGTATATGTAAAACAATAGCAAAGCAAAATCAAATCGAAGTAACTTAAAAGTATACAGTAATTCTGAAGAGAAATGAAAAGATGCC
>SJYC01101747.1:0-14199 GCA_006408675.1 Madoqua kirkii
AAAAAAAAAAAAAAAAATCCTAGGTTGTGAAAGAGGTATATGTAAAACAATAGCAAAGCAAAATCAAACCGAAGTAACTTAAAAGTATACAGTAATTCTGAAGAGAAATAAAAAGATGCCAGGTCCTTGGCTACCACAGCTTGAAGACAGAATTTTGTGAAGCTAAATCACAGCTGTCATTTACCCAAACCAGCTCCCTGCCCCAGACTCCCTTCTAGAGTTTGTTTGGTTCTAAGGCAAACCCCAAGATGTGTTTTAAACATGGGAAACTGATTCTTTAAGTTCATTTTTAAACTTTTTTTAAAAATTAATTTTTATTGTAGTATAGCTACTTTACAGTGTTGCATTAGTTTCCATGAAAGTGTTAGTCGATCAGTTTTGTCCAGCTCTTTGTGATCCCATGGACTGTAGCCTGCTAAGCTCCTTTGTCCATGGATTCTTCCCCTCCAGGCAAGAATACTTGAGTGGGTTACCATTTCCTTCTCCAGGGGATCTTCCTGACCCAGGAATTGAACCCAAGCCTCCTGCACGCAGGCAAATTCTTTACCGCCTGAGCAACCAGAAAAGTCTCTATTATACAGCAAACTGAATCAGCTATTTACATATACATGGGACATCCCTGGTGGTTCAGTGGTAAAGAATATGCCTGCATTGCAGGAGATGTGAGTTTGATATCTGAATTGGGAAGATCTCCTAGAGAAGGAAATTGCAACACACTCTAGTATTCTTGCCTGAGAAATCCTAAGGACAGAGGAGCCTGGTGGGCTACAGTCCATGGGGTCATAAGAGCTGGACATAACTTGGTGCTGCTGCTGCTAAGTCACGTCAGTCGTGTCCGACTCTGTGCAACCACATATACCATGTATCCTCTCTTTTTTTGGAATCCCTTCCCATTTACATCATCACAAAGCACAAGTAGAGGTCCCTGAGTCATAGAGTAGGTTCCCATTAGTTATCTATTTTCTACATAGTATCAATAGTGTATACATGGATAAGGAAGTTAATTTTAAGTAGTAGTTATTTCCAACTTGAAAACAATTCTGAAGTTAAGCCAACTCAAGTCCAATTCGAGGCTGTAAATTAATCCAGATTATACTTTAAATGTTCAATAAAGAAAACAGGGTGATCAAAGAGACAGCTCAGTCTAGACCTTCATGATTGAAACGAGTGCTTCTTAGGTCACATGAAAGCCCAGACTTTCAATCTTAGGATTAATCTGTTTCTGAAAGCAGCAGGGATCATTATTTATTTTTAATTGGAGTATAATTGACACAAAACTTTATATTAGTTTCAGATGGATAACATAAATAATTCAATATTTGCCTATATTGCAAAATGATCACCACAATGCCTGGTTAACATCTGTCACCATACACAGGTACAATTTTTTTTCTTAGCAACTTTCAAATATGCAATATAGTATTATGGACTACAGTAGGCAGGAATTGTTAAGAATTATGAAAACTTCATTCATCATTTATGTCTTGGCAGTTAATAATATATTGGCCCATTTGTGGTAACTACCTGAATCATCAAATCGCTTTTCTTTCTTACTTGTCTTTCCTCTCCTACCCTCTTAGCATAGATATTCTTTAAGACTCATTATTTAGCCTCTGCAAGACTCTTGAGAGCCCCTTGGACTGCAAGGAGATCCAACCAGTCCATTCTAAAGGAGGTCAGTCCTGGGTGTTCTTTGGAAGGAATGATGCTAAAGCTGAAACTCCAGTACTTTGGCCACCTCATGTGAAGAGTTGACTCACTGGAAAAGACTTTGATGCTGGGAGAGGTTGGGGGCAGGAGGAGAAGGGAACGACAGAGGATGAGATGGCTGGATGGCATCACTGACTTGATGGACCTGAGTCTGAGTGAACTCCGGGAGTTGGTGATGAACAGGGAGGCCTGGCGTGCTGCAATTCATGGGGTTGCAAAGAGTCAGACATGACTGAGCGACTGAACTGAACTGAACTGTCTAAAGTTCATCATTGAAACACTCATCTTTCTCATGAATTTACCTAATTTTTTCATAAATGCCAACCAAATCCTTATCTCCAATCAAGTTCTCTTATCCAAGTGCCAAGATTCCAAATGCCAGTAAGATACTTGTATTCAGATTTCATAAAAGCATTATGTTTACAACTGAACTCTTCATACATGCCCATCCCCCAAAGAACTTCCCAGCCTAACAACTATGTTTTGTCAGAAGCTATCAACATTTTCTCAATTTCCTGAGCTATAAGAAGAGTCATTTTGAAACATCATTTTCCTTCATTTTCTATACTCCATTCAGTCACTAAGACTTAGTTAATTTTCCTTTAAATTACTTCATTATTTGCATAATCCTTTATATATTTACACTGTCATTTTCAAAGCACAACACCAATAAACTCTTCCTGGATTACTATAACAGGTCCCTGGCTGACCTCCCTGATTTCAGAATTGGCCTCTTCAAATTAATGTCCAGCATCATTGTTGGATAATCTCCCTTAATTATTGCATAGGCAAGTTAGCTCCAGGTTCAAAAGTTTTGCTGGTTCACTGTTATGTGATTATTTGTCTGATGCCATTCTATATTTAAAACTCAAAAATCTTTACTGGAGGTCATTTTAAAGTTCCTCCATATACTCTTCTTTGATTAAAACTTTCATAAACTCACATTCCTCTGAATTACTCAGAACATAGGTTTAATATAACATAAATTATCAATTGATTACATAAAGCTTTATTTTGTCAATATTTTTTCTTGAGTGTTAGTTGAGATTCTTGAACGTAGGAATTAAGTCCTGCATAGTTTAATGATAATGATGAGGATGGTTTGATGAGGATGACACTGATTGTCACAGATCACTCACAGTAACACAGCACGATTATGTTAGAACATAAACCGCTCACTCTGAAAGAAAAGAGAAAGAAGTTCTTCGGAAGAATTGACAAGATCCAAATTTGTAAAGATAAGACACGCAACAAGCACCATGTTTGGGAGCAGTGCAGAAAAGGGGCTTCTGGGAAGTGGATTCTGTCCAAATCAAAGATCAAGGAAGTTCCTTCCAAGCAATTTGGCAGATTCTAGAAGCAAAATAAATGCCTGAGAAATGGGAATGTTGGTAGTCACATACGAGAGATGAGCATTCACAGCCTATGAGAGCAGAGTTTGGGATTGTGGTTTTGTAGACTGGGGAGTGGGATCAAGCAACTAAAAGTGGAAACTAATCAAAGAGACTGTGCCATCCCTTAGGTAAAACAAGGGGGTCACAGCCTGGTGGGCTAACCTCTTCCTCTCCAGAGGATGGGATGGTTAGATAGCATCAGCAACTCAACAGACATGAATTTGAGCAAACTCCAGCAGGTAGCGGAGGACAGAGGAGCCTGGCATGCTGCAGTCCATGAGGTCACAAATAGTTGGACAAGACTTAGCGACTGGACAAGACTTAGCGACTGAACAACAGCAACAGAGGACATTTTTTCATGAGAAAGCTTCTAAGAAGAGAAATTTTCCATACGTGTATCTAGATTCTTTCCTCTTGGTCAAAGCATGAAGTGACAAATTCTGATGGTGGATGCTAACCCTTGGCTCATGTTTTTCAATTAAGATAATAGCTAATCTAAAGTAAATCCATACGAGTCAGAAATGTGGCATCTTTTTTCTTTCTTCTTCCTGGAACAGTAGCAGACAATGACCTGGGCAAGTGTCTAGTCTGAAGACTCTGTTCCGTGGAACATGTTTGGATCAGAGAGGGAGTGTCAGAGGAAGGGGACATAGAAAAGTCACAGTTTATTTCATTCTTGTACCAAGCCAATTTCTGCAGCATCAACAACAAGTGTAGAACATACTGTGTAGGAGAAAAATACCTGTTATCTGTTCAGAGATGGTTTTTCTGTCCCTGGATAAGATAGGATAAAATGTTCAAAATTAGTTTACTATCTCAAATCAGAGAAAGAAGATTTTCTTCATAGAAACTGAAGGACTGGACATATTCTTGACATAAGTCTGATAATACAGAAATTAATCTGTATGCTAAGGCTTTGCAGTGGTTAGCAAACCATGGGTTTGAGGAATCTTGTCAAGAAACCTGGTTATATTTTACCTAGCAACACGAGATATGCTGAATGGCATGTTCCTGGACATATTTTATTAAAACAATACCAATGCCACCAAAAAAATTGCAAAATGAAACAAAAAAAAGCCTTCTATCATTTACCTAAGGACACATTTTGGTTGTTATTCTGTTTACTAATACCTGAAGTAGTGGGACTAAATAGTGATTACTTAAAGGCAAGTCTTCTAATGGCTGGTTATCTACTGTATTAGATTTTAATACAAGATAAAGTGTGGTTAAGATATAAATCGCTTACTTTCCCTGTAAGATATATCTATGTCTCAAAAAAGGCAATGAATAAAGCCATCAGAAACATGAAAGTCACCGTATGTACACTATTTGTAAGATAAAGCCATATTCATTCATTCCACAAAATGTTATGTTTTGTCAGACACTGTTCAAAGCAGTGAGAGTATAATGATAAGCCAGACTAAGTTCCTGCTCTTAAAGAAATGACAAGGGAATTGAATATTGCCAGGAGCATGTTTGAGCCTTCTTAGGCTATCATTTCTGCTCCTCTCTGTGTGCCACCTTTGTTTCATTAGGATTGCTTTCTTTATACTGTGAACGCATAGTTGCCTATAGTTCTTGGGTGTCCAGTTTTGCAAGCTTAAAGAAAACTATTGATGTTTTTTTCAATTTTTCCATTTTCCCAGATATCTATTTCTTATGTAGTGCTATGCAGTACATAGTGATTGAAATATGTGTCTAAATTTATAAAAAGGTTACAGCTTCCTTTGAAAACTATAGTAATAGTGAAAGGAAGAACATTTCCTGGAGTGTTAGTAGAATACTAAATAGACCAAACATTATACAGCAAAGAGCACCTGATAAATTCTTCAGATACACAATTTACATTATCAGGAGGTATAGGAAACAAAAGAAATGATCAGGGGAAAAGGAAGCTCAAAAGTCTCAAAAAGCCACAGTTATACAGCTCAAAAAATTGGAGTAGATATTTCAGCTTCTGTCCAGGGCAGAGAAGCCAGAATACAGAGCTTATGTCAAGTAAATGAACTGCCCATTAAGTAAAAACTAAAATGTTTGTCAAGAGAAGATACTAAGTTTCTATAACACATCAGCTATGATGCTTAAATCAAATTTTAAAAAAAGTCTCAAAAAGCCACAGTTATACAGCTCAAAAAATTGGAGTAGATATTTCAGCTTCTGTCCAGGGCAGAGAAGCCAGAATACAGAGCTTATGTCAAGTAAATGAACTGCCCATTAAGTAAAAACTAAAATGTTTGTCAAGAGAAGATACTAAGTTTCTATAACACATCAGCTATGATGCTTAAATCAAAATTTTAAAATATTATATATGAAAAGAAACAGAAAAATATGACTTGGGAAAAACGATAAAAGACAATAGAAGCTGATGCCTGGATGACTCACATGTTGAACTTAATTTACAAAAAGGACTCAAAAGAACCTACTGCAAATATGTTCCTAGCTTTAAAGTAAAAGATGGCCATAATAAATAAATAGATAATCCTAGCAAAGAAATAGAAACTAAAACAAACTAAATAAAAATTCCAGAACTGAAAGGAATAAAATATCTGCAGTATAAAATTCACTAGATTGGATTTAAAGCACATCAGAGATTCTAGAAGAAAGAGACCAAAGAAAGAGGCCAAAGATGAACAAGGAAATAAAAGACTTCAGCAATGCTATAAGCCAACTATACCTAACATATATCCATAATACAGAAAATGCATTTTTTTCATGGAGCATTCTCTGAGAGAGACCTTATTTCAGGTCATAAAATAAGTATCAATAAGTTAAAAAATTAAACCAGCAAAGCATGTCTTCTGACTATAAAGAATGAAATTAGAAATCAGCAATAGAAGGGAAATTTAGGAAACTCAAAAACATGCAGAAATTAAATGACACACTCCTAAATCATTAGTAGGTGAAAGAACTCCCAAGGGGAATGAGAAAATACATGGAGATGAATAAAAACAAAAGTATTGACAAAACATAGAAAACCTTTAGGATGTAGCAAAAGCAGTCCTGTGTGGGAAATTTGCAGCTATAGACACATTTTTTCATGGAGCATTCTCTGAGAGAGACCTTATTTCAGGTCATAAAATAAGTATCAATAAGTTAAAAAATTAAACCAGCAAAGCATGTCTTCTGACTATAAAGAATGAAATTAGAAATCAGCAATAGAAGGGAAATTTAGGAAACTCAAAAACATGCAGAAATTAAATGACACACTCCTAAATCATTAGTAGGTGAAAGAACTCCCAAGGGGAATGAGAAAATACATGGAGATGAATAAAAACAAAAGTATTGACAAAACATAGAAAACCTTTAGGATGTAGCAAAAGCAGTCCTGTGTGGGAAATTTGCAGCTATAGACATGTACATGTAGAAAGATCAATGTAAAATGAATAACCTAGCCTTTTAACCCCACTCCAGTACTCTTGCCTGGAAAATCCCGCGGATAGAGGAGCCTAGTAGGCTGCCGTCTATGGGGTTGCACAGTTGAACACAACTGAAGCAACGTAGTAGCAGCAGCAGCAGCCTTTTAACTTAAAAAACTAGAAAAACAAAAGTAGACTCAGTGTAAAGTGGCAGGAGGGAAATAATGACAAAGGCTAAAGTAAAAATAAGTATTATAAAATGGATGGCAGAAAAATAAAGCCACAGTTGTGTCTTCAAAATGATTGCCAAAACTGGCAGTCTTTTAGCTAGACTGAATAAAGGATAGGAGAAAATTAATAAAGTCGGGGAAAACAGAGGGGGTATCACGACTGACCAGACAGAAAAAATAAGAATTACAAGGGAATACTATAAACAGTAGTGTGCTAATAAATTCAATAACCTAGGTAAAGTAGCCAAAATGATACCACCTAGGTAGAAAGATACAGACTACCCAAACTAAATAAAAAAGAATTTAAATCCTGAATAAGTCTATAGCAAGCAAAGCAATTACATTTTTTAATGCAAAGAATCTTCCCACAAAAAAAACCCCAGATTCAGATGGTGTCACTACTAAATTTTGCCTAGCATTTCAAGAAGATTTACTGAAACATTCCCACTGTATCCCCCCTCCAACACACACACACACACGCAAAACAAGAAAAAGAAGCACAGGAGGAGGAGAAAAGGGGGCAGAGCGCCAGTATTAGATGGATACCAAAACCAGATTAAGGCATCACAAGGAGAAAAAATTTCAGACTTATGTTCCTATGAACAGAGACTCAAATGTCCTGAACAAAATATCAATTTCCAAATTGAATGAATCCATGTTATGCATTCTAAGTTGCATCAGTAGTGCCTGACTGCTTGCAGCCCTACTGTAGCCCACCAAGCTCATTTGTTCATGGGATTCTCCAGGCAGGAATACCGGAGTGGGTTGTCAGGCCCTCCTCCAGCAGATCTTTCTGACCCAGGGATTGAACTCCCGTCTCTTAAGTCTCCTGCGTTGGCAGACCAGTTCTTTTCCACTAGCACCACGTGGGAAGCCCAAACTGAATCCGGTGACATATAAAAAGGATTATACTTTGTTACCACATAGAGCTCATCCAGAAAAGCAAAATTGGAGTAATACCAGAAAATCTTTTATATATTACAGCATATCAATACAATAAAGGGTAAAAACCCTTCTGTGTCTCAATAGACACAGAAAGAGTATCTGACAAAATTCAACATCCTTCTTTGATAAAATAACTCAACAGATGAGAAGCACAATTTCCTCACCTAATAAAGTGTATCTCTGATAAATCCTCAGCTGAGTATCACATTCAATTGTGAAAGACTGAAAGTCATATTATAAAGTTATAAAATTGTTGATTTCATGGTGAATAGATGAAGACTCCTACCAAAGTAATGAGTAGAGGGTTGTTCTAATTTTGCTGTTTGTTTTTTAAGAGTCAGAGGGGTTAGGAGCAAAGAAATAGAAATATTTATTTTAATATCTAGCAAAGGTTCAATTAAGAACCATATGGAAGTTATTTTTCAATAGGAAATATTAGATGACAGAAGCTTTTCTATGTGAATAATTCCTTATACATTTTAAAAGATTAACATCAAATATTGTTTTTGTTTTGATCAAAACTGTATTTGAAATTCTTTCCGGATTCATGAAACAAATTTAGTAAACATGTGTCACAGGGAAAGCTTTTCAGCCTTAACATCTACTCTCAAGTTTTAGGTTTTCTAGGATAAATTATTCATTTCCTCCCTTTAGTTTTGAATGAAGGTTAAAAAACATATATACTGACTCATTTACTTAATTCAGCTCTCATTTATCACTGCAGAATTTGACACTGTCACTTTGAAGGGCCACTGATTCATTAGTACTAAAGTAAGAAGTTAGAAATAGTAGAAATAGTTTATATTCTCTGTTCAGTAGCATTTTTTAATTGCCATGCCATTTAATGTCTTCCTTTAAGAAATTTTAAAATAAGCTTTCTCTTTCCAGGTCCCTAGGTTATGTGTCTTAAAAGTGGTGATGCAATATTTCTCAAACTAAAATTAGTAACATATAGAAAAGTATGAACTCTCCAAAGTAACTAATGATGTAAACCCACAAAAGTTCACATTTTCTCATGGTCATTTTTTGAAAAGAAAATTAACTTCTTTTACTTTGGTGCAAAGACCACATTAGAATAACTAAAGTGTAGTGAAAGTGTTAGCCACTCAGTCACGTCCAGCTCTTTGCGACCGTGTATACTATACCCCACCAGTCTTCTCATCCATGGAATTCTCCAGGCAAGAATACCGGAGTGGGTTGCTATTCCCTTACCCAGGAGATCATTCTGATCCTAGGTTTGAACCCAGGTCTCCTGCATTGCAGGCAGATTCTTTACCTTCAAAGCTACCATGTGAACTCAGAATATCTAAAAGCCAGAACAAAAACTACTATAGCTCCATCACCTAAGGAAATCAGGTCTTTATTTAAGGTGTGCCTTGATCATGCCTGCATACAAATTCTATTTTTACGTGCATACGGCAAGACTCCAAGTCGAATGTCATTCTATACATATAATACTATGCATGCATTGCTGTTCTGACATAGCACTTTTCTTGTCTTTTTCTCTCCTTTTTTTCCCCACTCTCCAGCTTCCTATTCAAGTTGCTCAGTGTTAACAAACTGACATATACAGTTGGCCCTTTGTATCCAAAGTTTTCACAACCCTGGATAAGGAGAACTGATTGTACTGTGTCATTTTATGAAAGGCCTTTGAGCATTTGAAAATTTGGGGGTCCTGGAAACAACGCCCTAGGGAGTACAAGGACCAACTGTATCTTTTTGTATCTTTGCATACTTAACAATGTGTACAAATTTACATGATCAAAGATCTATCTGAATCATAATTGCATTGCTCAGCAAATGGAGCATAAAACTGATACACCATAACCTGAATGCTCTATTAATTTAGTCGTATACATTTAATTTAAATGGGCTTCCCTGGTGGCTCCATGTTAAAGAATCTGCCTGCCAGTGCAGGCAGTGAAGACCTGGGTTCAGTCCCTGGATCAGGAAGATCTCCTGGAGAAGGAAATAGCAACCCACTCCAGAATTCTTGCCTAGGAAATCCCATGGACAGAGGAGCCTGTCTGGCTACAGTCCATGGAATTTGCAAAAGAATCAGACACAACTTAGTAACTAAACAGCAACAATACATTTAAACACATCGTCTATATTTCTTGGAGTATAAGCCAGCTGACTTTAAAGTTTCCTGTATAAATCACACTGAGATTTCCAGCTTCAGTTTCTTTCAAGTAGATCAAGATTTTGAAGACATTTACTAATCAATTTAGTATAGAACTTCCCTGTATTTTTGTAATTTTCTTCTCTGATCTTTTCAATGTTCTTTCCTATGCTGAAATGATCAATATATGTTTCCAGTGAATTTCATTTATGAAGACTTTTCAAAGTTAATTTTTTTTGGATGAAGCAACAATTGTTTTTATCACAATTATTTATAATCACTTTCTGTAACACTTTATTAGATGTCAAAATTGCACTAACAATAGCATGTGGCACAAAGGAATTTGGTAACAAACATAGCTGACCCTTAGTAAGTAAAGGTAGGAACAGAACTGTATGGATAAGTGCATGGAATCAACTTTCAGGGAGTAATTCATGTGCCTAATGAACGTTTTATAGATAATGGACAGTATAGATGAGTAGATGCATCTTCTAGGTGGAAGATGGTTGAAAGAACTAACATTCGCTTGCTTTGTTGTCTTTCTTTTATGTAATTGAAATTATCCAATATATTTTCATAAGCAGCTTGCTTTTCTCATTTAATGACACAATTGCTATCTGTCCAGAACAATAGCTTAAGTCTAATTCATTCTTTTTGATAGCTAAGATATTTCATAAAGTGGAATTGTTAAAAATGCAGTCAAACTTCCTTTATTAAAGAGCATTCAGAGTATTTTCAAGTTTGCCCACTTCAAACAATATTTGAATGGAGAGCATTATCTATACATCATCAGATACTGCTGCATTTATTCCTAAAGGATTTATTTAAATAAATAAATAGATTTTTACTTAAATATTTATTGAAATAAAGGATTTATTCTCTAGAGTTTGTTCTTGTCTTTCGATTTAAATATTATATGCAATGTTTTAAAACAAGGTCAAGGTTCAAACTGAGTAGTTGGAATTTATGTTTACGCTTGGCAAGATTTTCACCAGTGTGAGATCAACCAGTCCATGGAGCAACTGCTGATAATTTTGAATCCAGCTAATTCAGATAATTTTGAATCCAACCTATCATTTAGAAGGTTTTCCTCTATCTATTAGCTTGAATAGTTTCAGAAGTAAATTTCCCTTGTCCCTGTACTTCTTGCAAATGAAGAGTGTTACAGCTAGGACAGCTCTTACATATTCCTATAATTTCTTTGACTGAAAAATTTGTCCTTGAGCCCAAAGACAGACAAGCAAAACATTATCTTGAGATAGTATAGGGAAACAAGCATTTAAATACATAAAATGTTAGAATAATATAAATCTAAACACACGATTTCCGTTTCTTCCAAATGAAAACAATATAATGTAAAACTTAGGTCTGTTTTTTATTTCTCATGTTAATGTGATTTATTTTGAATTTTACTGTTAATATGGGCCAGTGGACTCTGACATACCAGCATGTGATCTGGTCTCCTTGAACAGCATTAATAAGCCATCTTAAGGAGATTCAAGACTTGCAAACATCCCACGAAAGCATCAGGGCCACCAGGTTACAAGACTCTTCCCTCTAATGACTCCAATCAGCAGCAATGTGTGAACATCTAATGACATCAGTTATTGATTCTACAAGTCACACTTCCATATGCTTCAGCATAGAGGAGACCTGATGTAGCAACATGGTAGCGGCTCTTTTGTTGATGAATATCGTTAGCTGTGCAGTTCTACAGTAAACAGAAAGTTTGGGAGTTCGGCTTTGTTGTAGTTTTTTCTTTATTCACTTTAGACATCCCTAGTACGTAAGCTACAGATGCAGAAGACAATAGAAGCCTGGAGTTATGAAAACATAGCTTATATATTTTCCTTTATTGCAAAAAGAAGTATTCTGTTTAATGAAGTCTATCTGTATGTTGACAGTTCAGAGAAAGCATGCATGCCTCAAAGCTTCCCTGGTGGCTTAGATGGTAAAGATCGCTTGCAATGCGGGAGACCTGGGTCCAGTCCCTGAGTTGGGAAGATCCTCTGGAGGAGGGCACGGCAATCCACTCCAGTATTCTTGCCTGGAGACTCCCCGTGGACAGAGGAGCCTGGAGGGCCACAGTCCATGGGATCACAGAGATGGAAATGCCTGAGCAACTAAGCACAGCACAGCAGCATGCATAATTCAAGCTCAGTTTTGCCTCCTACTCGCACAGATCTGGTTTAAGAAAGAATAAAGATGAAGCTTGTCTTAAGAATTTTGTTAGTGTTTGACAGACAGAAATCAGCTACGTGAGTTTGTGTCAATACTGAAGTATTTACACAGAGAATGGCTGCACAGGTAAAAAAATAAATACGAAGGTGACCAGGTGTCCTTGTATGCTATACTTTGATAAAATCTTTGTTGTGGAAGTTAACATGAAACTTTACACTTCAATTCTTGTATTAAAAGAAATGAAGTTGTATACCCTCATTCATCAAATCATTTGGTAAGAGAGTCCTAACCGTAATTTTTATGGCCTAGTATTTCCTGCCTGTGGTCTTTCTGTTATTTTCCACTCAGGATTTTTGCCAAAACTGCTGAATTCTAAGTCCTTAGTAGATAGAAGAGACAAACATTGTAGGAAAATGGGATATTGCTTATAAGAACGGTTTCAAAGTCGGTGATATGCTTAACCCACAGATCTCAAAAGCAGAGTCACTCTGATCAGTAGCATTTGCTAATTTCCACAGTGTAAATATTCTCATTACAAATGATTTCCAGCCACCAACGCATGTCATGAAATGCAGATTTGGGAGGAGATGCCAACAATTGACTCCCATAAGCTAGCACAGGGCTTCCCATGTGGCACTAGTGGAACAGGACCCACTTGTCACTGCAGGAGACATAAGAGAAATGGGTTCAACACCTGGGTCAGAAAGATCCCCTGAAGGAGGGCATGGAAACCCACTGCAGTATTCTAGCCTGGCAAATCTCATGGACAGAGGAGCCTGGCGGGCTACAATCTATGGGGTCACAAAGAGTCAAGCACCACTGAAGCGACTTAGCACATCTACACAGTATTCTATGTAATCATGTAAGATGATAGATAGACTAGAACAGGTAAATATAGACAGAATATAGAATAGATATATGGATATAATATGGATCTGTTGAATATAGAATCAGTTTATTCTATCCCTTGATCTTCCATGAGTCTTTGTGGGAAATCACTCAATTACTTAGCACAGAGTTTATTCAGCAGAGTTTACTCAACCACAGATAATATTTACACTCTTCTTCTTAGAAGATGTTGACTAAGGTAAAGGATAAGATGTTTTGAGCAGTAAGTGGTCACTAATATCAGCACAGACTATAGAACAATACTGACAAATGAAACATTCTACACTGATGGAAATGTACTATATGCATAGTTCAGCTGAAAATTCAGTTTCTCAACTGAACTAGCCACCAAGAATCTACCTGCAATGCAGGAGATCCTTGCTCAATTCCTGGGTCAGAAGATCTGCTGGAGAAGGGATACGCTACCCACTCCAGTATTCTGGCCTGGAGAATTCCGTGGACTGTATAATCCATGAGGTCGCAAAGAGTCAGACACGACAGAGCGACTTTCACTTTCAGCTTTCCAGCGTTTAATTGCCATCTTATTAAATTAAATTAAATCTAAATTTAAATACCTATTTAAACTAGAGGCTCCCATTTTGGAAGTATAGATCTAGAAGTTGAACAACCAAAGCTTATTCCTTCCTCATCAGCAAAATTAACAATCAGCCAAAAATTCTGTGCCATGTAGTGACAAACATGGCATTTTGGAAATAAAGTTCAGTTCAGTTCATTTCAGTCACTCATTCATGTCCGACTCTTTGTGACCCCATGAATCACAGCATGCCAGGCTTCCCTGTCCATCACCATCTCTCGGAGTTCACTCAGACTCATGTCCATCGAGTCCATGATGCCATCCAGCTATCTCATCCTTAGTCGTCCCCTTCTCCTCCTGCCCTCAATTCCTCCCAGCGTAAGAGTCTTTTCCAGTGAGTCAACTCTTTGCATGAGGTGGCCAAAGTATTGAAGTTTCAGCTTTAGCATCATTCCTTCTAAAGAACACCCAGGGTTGATATCCTTCAGAATGGACTGGTTGGATCTCCTTGCAGTTCAAGAGACTCTCAAGAGTCTTCTCCAACACTACACTTCAAAAGCATCAATTCTTCAGCACTCAGCCTTCTTCACAGTCCAACTCTCACATCCATACATGACCACAGGGAAAACCATAGCCTTGGCTAGTCGGACCTTAGTCAGCAAAGTAATGTCTCTGCTTTTGAATATACTATATAGGCTGGTCATAACTTTATTCCAAGGAGTAAGCATCTTTTAATTTCATGGCTGCAGTCACCATCTGCATTGATTTTGGAGCCCAAAAAAATAAAGTCTGACACTGTTTCCACTGTTTCCCCATCTATTTCCCATGAAGTGATGGG
>SJYC01101750.1:0-37522 GCA_006408675.1 Madoqua kirkii
TTTTAGATGCAAATAGGCCGAAGCCACCTTTGAAAAGCAGGCTGACACTAGGGCCAGAGGTCCATCAACATAGTTTAAAAAGATGAACCAGCTGTAAGAGGGTCGGCATGTCAAAGAACACCAATATAAACAAGTCTCTGAGGCAGTGTGAACTCCAACTCAGTTCAGGAGAGTGTCCTAGATCTACCAAGCCAAGCACCCATGCATTGACTGATGCTGGGAGGCAGCAACTCCTGTTTGTTGAGCATCTATTTGTCTGCCAGCAATGGTGTCATAGGGTATCTCATTTAGTATCCAAAACAGCCTGGAGGAAGGTAGCACTACCACCTTTTTTAAAGATAAAGAAACTGAACTGAGGATCAGAAAGGATAGGGTTGCCAAATGGAACCCAAATAGATGCAGGCTGTGGGACTCTCAAGGCATTGCTCCTAAATGCAGGAAACACTGCTGGAATGGTCAAGGGGCCACTTATGCTCTCCCTTGGGCCAGTTCCAAAGGATATATACTCCTGTTTGTTGAGCATCTATTTGTCTGCCAGCAATGGTGTCATAGGGTATCTCATTTAGTATCCAAAACAGCCTGGAGGAAGGTAGCACTACCACCTTTTTTAAAGATAAAGAAACTGAACTGAGGATCAGAAAGGATAGGGTTGCCAAATGGAACCCAAATAGATGCAGGCTGTGGGACTCTCAAGGCATTGCTCCTAAATGCAGGAAACACTGCTGGAATGGTCAAGGGGCCACTTATGCTCTCCCTTGGGCCAGTTCCAAAGGATATAGAACCAGATGGCTTCTTGACATACACACACACACACACACACACACACACACACACACACACAATGGAATATTACCCAGCCATAAGAAGAACAAAATTCTACCATTTGCAACAACATGGATGGCCCGAGAGAATATTATTCTTTGTGAAATAAATCAGAAAGAAAAAGACAAGTATTATATTCTATCACTTATATGTAAAATCTAAAAATAAATGAGTGAACATAGTGAAACAGAAACAGACTCATAAATGTAGAGAGCAGGCTGCTGGTTATCAGTGGGGAGAGGAAGGCAGAGGAGAGATGGGATAAGGGTAGAGGATTGAGTGTTACAAGCTACTGTGTATAAATTGGTTGGGAAATAGGGATGTATTATATAGCACAGGGAAACATGGTCATTATTTTGTAGTGATTTTAAATGGAATATAATCTATAAAAATGAATTGCTATGTTGTACACCTGAAACTAATATGATGTTGTAAATCAGCCATGCTTAAGTTAAAAAGTTCAACAGAACAAAACACCACCAGATCTTGGTGAATAGTAGGTCTCTTGGACTGTGTCCTAATGGAAGCAGAAGATTTTAAGAAAAGATGCAAAGAACACACAGAAGAACTATACAAAAAAGATTTTAAGGACTCAGACAACAGCAATAGTGTGATCACTCGCCTAGAACCAGACATCCTGGAGTCTGGTCAAGTGGGCCTTAGGAAACATCACTACGAACAAAGCTAGTGGAGGTGATGGAATTCCAGCTGAGCTATTTCAAGTCCTAAAAGATGATGCTGTTAAAGTGCTGCACTCAATATGCCAGCAAATTTGGAAAACTCAGCATTGGCCACAGGACTGTAGAAGGTCAGTTTTCATTCCAGTCCCCAAAAAAGGCAATGCCAAAGAATGCTCAAAGTACCACACAACTGCACTCATTTCACATGTTAGCAAAGTAATACTCAAAATTTTCTAAGTCAGGCTTCAACAGTATGTGAACTGTAAAATTCCAGATGTTCATGCTGGACTTACAAAAGGTAGAGGAACCAGAGATCAAATTTCTCACATCTGTTGGATCATCAAAAAGCAAGAGAGTTCCAGAAAAACATCTACATCTACTTTATTGACTATGCCATAGCCTTTGACTGTGTGGATCACAATAAACTGGAAAGTTCTTCAAGAGATGGGTATGCCAGACCACCTTACCTGTCTCCTGAGAAATCTATATGCAGCTCAAGAAGCAACAGTTAGAACTGGACATGGAAGAAAAGACTGGTTCCAAACCAGGAAAGGAATACGTCAAGGCTGTATATTGTCACCCTGCTTTATTTAGCTTTTATGCAGAGTACATCATAGGAAATGCTGAGCTGGATGAGGCACAAGGTGGAATCAAGATTGCCGGGAGAAATATCAATAACCTCAGATATGCACATGACGCCATTCTTATGGCAAAAAGTGAACAAGAACTAAAAAGCCTCTTGATGAAAATGAAAGAGGAGAGTGAAAAAGCTGGCTTAAAGCACAACATTCAGAAAACTAAAATCATGGCATCTGGTCTGATCACTTCATGGGAAATAGATGGGGAAACAATGGAAACAGTGACAGACTTTATTTTTGGGGCTCCAAAATCGCTACAGATGGTGACTGCAGCCATGAAAGATGCTTGCTTCTTGGAAGAAAAGCTATGACAAACCTAGAAGGTATATTAAAAATCAGAGACATTACTTTGCTGACAAAGGTCAACTAGTCAAAACTATGGTTTTTCCAGTAGTCGAGTATGTATGTGAGAGTTGGACCATAAAGAAGGCTGAACACCAAATAACTGATACTTTTGAACTGTGGTATTGGAGAAGACTCTTGAGAGTCCCTTGGACAGCATGGAGATGCAACCAGTCAATCCTTAAGGAAATAAGTCCTGAATGTTCGTTGGAAGGACTAATACTGAAGCTGAAGCTCTAATACTTTGGCCAACTGATGCAAAGAACTGCCTCATTTGAAAAGACCCTGATGCTGGGAAAGATGGAAGGCAAGAGGATAAGGTGATGACAGAGGATGAGATGGTTGGATGGCATCACCAACTCTACGGACTAGAGTTTGAGCAAACTCGGAGTCGGACAGAAAACCTAGCGTGCCACAGTCCATGGGGGGTGTGAAGAGTTGGACACGACTGAGCAATTGAACTGAACTGACCCTCAAATTCATATGTTGAAACCCTAAGCCCCAGTGTGATAGTATTTAGAGGTGGGATCTTTGGGAGAAGTAATTAGGCTTAGATGAGGTCATGAGGGTGGGGCCTTGATGGTAAGATTCATATCTTTATGAGAAGAGATAGTTTTCTCTCTGTTTCTTTGCCAGGCAAGGACCCAGAGAGAAGGTGGCCTTCTGAAATTTAGGAAGAGAGCTTTCACTGGCAGCCAAATCAGTCAGCGCTTTGATCTTGGACTTCTCAGCTCCCAGAACGGTGAGAAATAGATCCTTGTTGTTTAAGCCACTCAGTTTATGGTACTCTGTTATGCAAACTAAGCTGACTAAGACCATAGGGATCAAATTGCTCAAGGACATGGTCAGTCTGATCTTTGAGGAGAGTATACCTCTAGGGGGAAGGCTGATGACAGGGGACATCTGAATGATTACAACTGTTGTACTCTGTGGTCCTGAACTTCAATTCACCGAGCATCCTTCTGGAGGCAGGTCAGAGGAGAAAAAATTTCTAGCTCCTCAGCAGTTCCACGCCTTATCAGTAAGATCAAGGGTACTAGGTTTTATGGGCTCCCCTCGTGACTCAGACAGTTAAGAATCTGCCTGCAATACAGAAGACCCTGGTTCTATCCCTGGGTTGGGACGGTCCCCTGAAGAAAGGAATGACTACCCACTCCATTGTTCTTGCCTGGAGAACCCCATGGACAGGGGAGCCCAGCAGGCTTCAGTGTATGGGGTCACACAGAATCAGACACAACTGAGCAACTTTACATTTTTACTTTCTTCATTATAGTTTATATGTCAGTCCTACCCAGGTCCTCCTCACCCCTGCCTATTGGTATATTTACTAAGGGACTAGACGCCACGGTGTCAGCCTTCTGGACTGGTCAGTCTTACTTTCCTATTAGTGCCCTGACTACTTTAGAAAAGTAAGGAAACCAAGCTGTGCTCAATCCTTTGGTTGCCATGCCAGCACCCAAAACTTCATTCTAGCTCTGCCCAAATGCAGACTACGCTCTAGCCAGTGAGAATGAGGCTGGCAATGATGATGAAACTAGGTTTTGTTGAGTCTTTTGTACTTGATTCAATTTACTTTAAACAAACAAAACCAAGACTACCAAGCCTGGAAGCTCTGGGGAAAGCTTCCTGCAAAGATGATGTATAGTCATGTAAATTTTGAAGAATGCATGTGAAAAACAGAAAAATTCCAGGTAGAGGAATAGCACAGGTGAAGGTTTGGAAGTTGGAAAAGTGAATTCTGGGAACTCAGTTTGGTATGGCTGAGGCAAAATGGACCATCAGCTTGGGCAAGAGAAGAGCAGACAGCTGCCTTTGCTGGGGAAGTGATGGACAAGGTGCTCAAAGAGGAGTCAGCAAGGTTCAGAGAGAGGTGGAAGCATCATCTTCATATCCATCATTCTTGCCAGACTTTTTCTGGGCACCTGCCCTTCCACTGACTTGGGTTGAGTTAAATATGGGTGCATGGATGTGTGTGGGAACTCAGTCATGTCTGACTCTTTGTGACCTCATGAACTGCAGCCCACCAGGCTCCTCTGTCCATAGAATTTTCCAGGCAAGAGTTTTGAAGTGGGTTGCCATACCCTACACCAGAAGATCTTCCCAACCCAGGGAATGAACCCAGGTCTCCTGCATTGCAGGCAGATTCTTTATCACTGTGCTACCTGGAGTTCAGTGAATTTAATAGAATTGCCTTTTTGATTAGAGCAAGAAAGTCCCACTATGGACACTGTGTTTGATTGGACCCTGTGCTGTTCACATTGTTGGAAAAGAGGTGGTGATATAGTGAGGTAAAAAGAAGATGAGAGAAATAAGAATTTTTTTTTTTTTTTTGAGTGCCAGTAGTGGCTAAACTTTATTATTGCAGACCTGTTGTCCACATTCTGTCATTTGATCTTGGAACCTCAACATTTGAAGCTCCATTTAGAGAACATCAGGGGCTTCTTGCCTAAGGGAGAAAGTAGTGGAAACTGGATTTTGAACCAGGTTTTGTCTTGCTCAGCTTTCTCAGGATATTTGAGTCTTTAAGAGGTCTTAGTTGACATTCTTATTTGATAAACAATGTGCTGTGTGACCGCAGTGAGTCACTCACTCTCTCTGAGCCTCAGTTTTTGGATCTATACATCTATCTCCTTGTAGGTTATGCCCATTCACTCCTATTCTTCCCTTTGGATTCTTACAGAAATATAATTTTCCTGACTCATGGTAATCCTTTAAAAACACAGTGTACTTTCCCCAAGTACTCTCATTTTCAGGCTAAAAATTCTTTCAGTTGCATTTTTCTCCCTGCTTTTTGATTCTTCACAGTGAATCATGTGGTTGCTCCAAAAGCTAATGATTTGTTAGGTTGTACAGAAAGAAATATAGCGCCTGAATTAAAGGAGGGGAAATTTTAACTTCTGGTCATAACACTTCTGGAATACAAAGATTCAGCACTGAAACATGAGGTGTGAAGAAACCAGAGAAATAAATGAACATTAGAAAAGGACCTTTCAAAGAACTAGTCTTCATCTCCCATATGATTGTATACATGTTTCGTTGTCATTCTCCCAGATCTTCCCACCCTCTCCCTCTCCCTCACCAGTCTATGTTCAATACAGGATACAGGATACTTGGGGCCGGTATATGGGATGAACCGGGAGGATGGGTAGGGAAGGGAGGTGGGAGGGGGCTTTAACATGGGGAGATCGTCTAAACCTGTGGCTGATTCATGTCAATGTATGGCAGAACCAATACAGTACTGTGAAATGGAATAAGCATTAAACAAAAATAAAAAAAAAATAAAAAAAAAAGAACTAGTCTTCCTAATAGAGGAATATAGAAGTAAAATGGACCTCTCTTTATCTTTTTAAATAGCTTTCTCCAGAGTCCCATTCAAAACTGTAATCTTAGAGGGTACATGAAATCTCACACCGAAATCCTAGGAAACTTCAAGCCTGTGAAGGCATACAGCTAAGAGACAGGGGAATGTGCGGTAGGGAGGGTGTAAATGCTGACCGAAGGTGCAGAGATTTTCCTGAGCTTTTGTTCAACTTTTGGCAGCTGGTCTTTTAACTGTAAAATGGGTTGATATCAAGTAATATCCAGCACGCACTGGGGCATGAATTAGGCTCTATTATTAGCTGGGCTTGAGAAATGCTTCTCCTTCTCTGGACTTCTGTTTCTTCATTTGCCAAATGAAAGCATTAGATTAGGCTCTGGGAAGGCCATCTGATTGTATCACATAAACATGGCAACTATGTGAGGCATCATGTTGAGAAAAAGTATGAGACTATGTCTGGGCTCAACAATAAAGAGCTTTGTCAGTGGTGAGTGAATTAGCCAGGATAGCAAGTGACAGAAATGCACATGGAACTGCTAAATAAAAAGAGAGTGAGTTGGCTCACTAACAGGGTTTCCTGCGGGGAGAACTGCCTGGGACCCAAGGAAGGGCACACAGATTGCTGAAGCTCTTCCCTCTCCATCTCTTGGCTCTGCCTGAGTTTGGTTGGCTCCTTTTCCCACAAAGCCTCTTTTTATGGGGTGGGCGATGTAGTTGCTGGCAGTCCCAGACATGTGGATGCTTCTAACTTAGCAATCTTGAGGGAAAGAGATATTTTTCTAGTTAACTTTGGTAGAAAGCCCTGGGTGGCTTCTGATTGGATAGGTTTTGGTAATTTGTCCATATTCAAACCAAGAAGTATGGCCAGGAGAGAGAATACTTGAGTCCTGGGTCGTGTGTTCTCACTCTTGTGCCAGGGGGTGGAGCACTGTGACTAACAGCCCCAGCTAGACTTCATAGCATGAGGAGGTACATTCTGTCTTTTCTGTAAAGCTTTTGATTTCATAGAATGAGAGCCTTGCTGGGTAGAGTATTCTTGAAGTGAGGTGAAGTGAAGTCACTCAATCGTGTCTGACTCTTTGAGACCCTATGGACTGTACATTCCTCCGTCCATGAGATTTTTCCATGGCAAGAATACTGGAATGAGTTGCCATTTCCTTCTCCAGGAGATCTTTCCAACCCAGGTATTGAACTCGGGTCTCCCTCATTGTAGGCAGACACTTTACAGTCTGAGCTACCAGGAAAGTCATTCTTAGATGTAGGTTTTTCCCTTTTATCACTTTAAATATATTGTGCCACTCCCTT
The DNA here is from genome assembly GCA_006408675.1 of Madoqua kirkii. NCBI lineage: Eukaryota > Metazoa > Chordata > Mammalia > Artiodactyla > Bovidae > Madoqua > Madoqua kirkii. The sequence continues at coordinate 7,107 of SJYC01101750.1, forward strand.
CTGGCCTGCAGAGTTTCTGCTGAAAAATCAGCTGATAGACTTATGGGAGTTCCCATGTATGTTATTTGTTGTTTTTCCCTTGGTGTGTTCCCCCTGATAGCTCAGTTGATAAAAAATCCACCTGCAACGCAGGAGACCCTGGTTCAATTCCTGGATTGGGAAGATCCCCTGGAGAAGAGAATGGCTACCCACTCCAGTATTCTGGCCTGGAGAATTCCATGTATAGTCCATAGCATTGCAAAGAGTCGAACATATCTGAGCAACTTTCATTTCATTTTAAATTTTGGTCATTTTGATTACAGTGTGTCTTGGTATGTTCCTCCTTGGGTTAATCTTGTATGGGACTCTCTGTGCTTGCTTCCTGGACTTGGGTGACTATTTTCTTTCTCAGGTTAGGGAAATTTTCAGCTCTTATCTTTTCAAATATTTTCCCTTTCTCTTTCTTCTCCTTGTGAAGCTCTTACAATGCAAATATTAGTGCACTTGACATTGTCCTAGAGTTTTCTTAAACTGAATTCAGTTCCTATCATTCTTTTTCTTTTTTCTGTTCAGTGGTAGTGATTTCCACTACCCTGTCTTCTGCTCATGGATCCATTCTTCTGTATCATTTAGCTTAATACTGATTCCATTTGGTGTATTTTTTTAAAACTAATTTTTATTGGAGTATGTTTGCTTTACAATGTTGTACTGGTTCCTATTGTACCCTTCTGGTGTATTTTTAATTTCAGTTATTGAATACAAGTTTTTAACAAAGAGTTAGAAAATATAGAAAGTATTTCTGTTTGGTCTTTATAGAGAGAGCCTTTGTGTTTGAATTCTGTTTGACTGTTCTTTATATTTTCTAACTCTTTGTTAAAAGCTTTAATCTTCTTTCTTTGTACATCTTTCTCTTCCCAAGCTCTTTGATCATCTTTTCAATCATTACCCTGAATTCTTTCTCAGATAGGTTGCTTATCTCTGTTCCACTTAGTTCTTCCTCTGGGGTTTTACCTTATTCCTCTGCCACCTTGTGTCATCTAAGTTGCCATTTATGTTTTTATGTATGTGGTGTGTTAGTTACATTTCTCAGCCTTGGGTGAGTGGCCTTCTGTAGGAGACATCCTACGCCTCCCAGCAGTGTGCTCCCCTCTTGTCACCCAAGCTGTATGCTCTAGGGGTGCCCCCATAAGCACTACGTGGGTTCTCTGTTGTGGCAGGTTGACTATATGTGTGGTCTGGTAGGCTTGGTTGGCTCCTAGCCTGGTTGGTTGCTAGATCCTGCCTGGTGCAGATGCTGCTGCCTGCTCTTTAGCAGAGCTGATCACGAGGTGCAATCCTAGGGGGTCCTGGGCAAGTGCTGGCTCACTTGGGGGCATAGTCAGGGTCCTGAAGACTCTCAGGCTATTGCCCACCCACTGGCAGCTGGTGAAGCCAGGTCCTGTGGATAGTGCCAGTTAGTTAGAACCAACTGGCAACTGGTTCCTGGAGTCTGGCTGCAGGGCCCAGGGATCCCAGAGCTCGTTTCAGATGGTTCATAGAGTGGGGGTGGGGAGACGGTTTCTGCCACAGTTGGGTATGGGGTTTGCGGTGTCCCAAAGGTTGTGTTGGCGTGTCGGTGGGCAGGGCCAGGGTCCAGCTGGTCCCCGGGTAGAGTCTGGCCTGTGTTAGGGATCACAGCTTTCTTGCTTCTCATGCCTGCCCCTTGGTGGGCGAGGCTGGTCTGAGGTCTTGTGCTGGCTTCCTTGTGTGAGGTGCTGGTGCTTCCCCATGGGTGGAGCTGGGTCTTGACCCTCAGTGGGCAAGGCCACGTCTAGGGACATGTCTAGAGGTAGCTATGGGCTCTTTAGTCTTCAGGCTGTCTGTCTGCTGATGGGTGGGGCTGTGTCCCTGCCTAGTTAAGTTGGTTAGCTTGAAGCATCCCAGCACTGCTACTTGCCGGCTGTCGGGTGGGGCCAGGTCTTGGTTTTTAGAGCCAATATATCAGTAACCAGGAGTGTTTACATGGTTGAATGTCTGCTGTCGGTGTCTTAGTCCCCAGGGTAAGCTGTAGCTATGCACACCCCACCCCCACCCCCCCACCTTTCCAAGAGACTCTCTTGGAAAGAGAATCCAGGTATGTCTGGCCCAGGATCCTATTGAATTACTTCTTTTGCCCTGGTTCCCAGTATGTGTGAGGTTTTGTGTACACCGTTTAAAAGTGAAGTCTCTATTTCCCCCAGTCCTGTGCTCAGTTCAGTTCAGTTCAATCACTTAATCATGCCCGACTCTTTGTGACCCCATGGACTGCAGCACGCCAGGCCTCCCTGTCCATCACCAACTCTTGGAGCTTACTCAAATTCATGTCCATTGAGTCGGTGATGCCATCCAACCATTTCATCTTCTGTCATCCCATTCTCCTCCCACCTTCAATCTTTCCTAGCATCAGGGTCTTTTCCAATAAGTCAGTTCTTTGTGTTAGGTGGCCAAAGTATTGAGGTTTTAGCTTCAGCATCAGTCCTTCCAATGAATATTCAGGACTGATCTCCTTTAGGATGGACTGGTTGGATGTCCTTGCAGTCCAAGGGAGACAACCTGTAAACTAATCCCACCGTAAAACTGGAGACTTCGAGCCACATGGCAGAGCAGTCCTGGTTTCCCTTGCCTCCTGCTCTCTGCCCGGGTGCCACTTCCTAGTAAAGCCTCTTGCTATCAGACCTGCCCAGTCACTTCAGTCATGTCTGACTCTGTGACCCTATGGGCTGTAGCCCACCAGGCTCCTCTGTCCATGGAGATTCTCCAGGCAAGAATACTGCAGTGAGTTTCCATGTCCTCCTCCAGGGGATCTTCCTGACCCAGGGATCGAACCCACACCTCTTAAGTCTCCTGCACTGGCAGATGTGTTCTTTACCACTAGGGCTACCTGAGAAACCCATGGTGATGGGATTAGATCCAGGTTGTTTCTGGTCAATCATTCTGACTCAGGGTCCATCCTGGTGGCGCTGGCATTGTTCAGCCAAAATGATTCCAGTGAGCAGGATTCTGGGAGGTGGTAGACATGTGGTTTTCCTTTTGATATTTCCCAAAGTCTTCTAGTTGGTGATGGCTTGTTAGTTCTTGCTTTGGCAGCACATGTCTCCTCAAACAATTCATTTCTGAGTGTTAGACAAGAACCCACTCTCGGGTAGAGGGAGTCCCCCTTCCTGCAACAGTTCTGTCCTTATACCTCTAGTGTAAAAGGTCTTTTCTGCTAGGTTCCCGTCTTTGTTTTAAAAGAAAGCCAAGGAGGGAGTCCAAGAAGAAGGGGTTTGGAAAAGCCATTGAAGCAGAAGAAAGCCTGTGAGTGGGAGGCAGTTGGTATCACACAGGCCATACGTTCTCCATCATAGGATTAGGTAAGTCCTTACAGCTCCTCAGTTCTGTTCTTACGCATCAATAGCTCAAGTAAATGGCATCGCACACTGTCACTCAAGAGGCCTGCATGCACTCTCAGCATGACTTGTTGGTATTGTTTAGTTGCCAAGTTGTGTTTGCCACCTCGTGAACTGTAGCCCACCAGGTTCCTCTGTCCATGGGTTTTCCCAGGCAAGAACACTGGAGTGGGTTCCCATTTCCTTCTCCAGGGATCTTCCCGACCCAGGGATTAAACTCTCGTCCCCTGCACTGTCAGGCAGATACTTCACTTTGCCCTACTGGGGAAGGCCCTCCAGCATGGCTGAGCCAGCAAATGGATGGCGAGATCAGCCAGTGACTTCCTTCACTCCTGGCCTCAGTTTACTCTTTTTTGGTCATTGTTGTTTTGTTTTGCTGTTTATGTTTTTAAAGTGAAGAGGTTGCTTTTGTCTTCGACATCCTCTCAAAACGCCCTTCTTCTCTAACATCACCATTCCTTCTGAGCCAAGCCTGCGCAGGACCAGCAGGACTCAGCACCCTCCGCCTAGCAGGAGGGGCGTCTCTGAGTCTGAGTGGCTTGCTGGTGTCTGGGGTGAGCTCTCTGAGCCCCAGCCCACTCCCACCCTTGCTATGTTGGCTTTATCTGTTAGCTGATGCCAACCTTGTACTTCTCTGCCTTCACTGAAAAGACAATTTGTCCCACAGCTCTGAACTGGTAGCATGCTTTTAGTAACCACCTGGACCTGGAGTTGAGCCAGCCCTGGCCTCGTGAAACGTTCACGTGAATCACTCTGAATGTGCACATTTGCAAATGGCACAGAGAGAAGGAATCTTCTGGGTTCCTGCTCTATCCAGGCTGATTTCTTTGCTTCAAGCTCTGCTCTCTCCTCCAACTCTATTTGATCAGTTTCTTTTTTCCCCACCTTGCAACCACTCCCCAGTTGCTGCTGGACAATTTACTGAGTGACACCTGTGTCCTGGCTCCTTGTTCCTCTCAAGAATGAGGTTTTGGTGAGCAGACAGCAATTGTAACTTGTTTCCGTCAGCGCTGTGGGACTCAAGGTTATTTGAGTTTAGAGGTGCACAAAGACTTTATAAATGCCCTGGATTTATAGCCACGATTGGCTGTGCTTTCTCTGTTGCCTCATAGCCATGCCGGGTGTAATGGTCTGATTCGGGATTGGGCAGAGGAACCTGGGCTGCCTTGCCCTGGACACCTGTACAAGACAAAGTTCAGCTGGAGAAACTGGCAGTTACTCATCCTCCTGGCTCAGCACTCAGTGACTTCACTACCTGGAAACAGGCTCCAAAGCCCCGGCCAAGGCACAGGGTAGGAGAGTGATTGATATTTCAGGCACTGCCGAGACTGCCAGCAAAAACACAGAAGGGAGCAGACGTTTTCTATACGCCTACCTTCGAACTCAGTTTCAGTGTCGCAGTGTCCTAGAAAAGCCACGTGCCTCTTGGTTTTATTGAGGGGAAGGAAACTGAGGCCAGAAGAATGAAGACACACAGCTGGGATGTGTCAGAGTTCACCTCTCAGAGGGTAGGTGCTGAAGAATTGACTGATGTGGGACCACACAGCCTGTCCAGCCAGCCAGTCTGGACTCTGAAGGCCATCAATCTGATTCTTGGATTCTGGTTGCAAGTCTGTGCATGCTAAGTCGCTTCAGTCTGTCCAACTCTTTGCAACCCTATGGACTATAGCCTTCCAGGCTCCTCTGTCCATAGGATTCTCCAGGCAGGAATACTGCAGTGGGTTGCCATGCCTTCCTCTAGGGGATCTTCCTGATCTAGGAATCCAACCTGTGTCTCTTATGTTTCCTGCATTGGCAGGAGAGTTCTTTACCATTAGTGCCACTTATGTAAATCGGAGCAATTAGGCATCCTGAGAATCTGGCCAAGTGGAAAGGTGGGGAGATGAAAGGTCACAGGAGCTGGCTGGAGAGCCTTGCCAGGTTGCTTGGCACTAGTGACCCCCCGCAGGAATGCAGGGCTGACTTCTTTAGCAAACCCAGAGAGCCTTGCTCTTTCCTCTTCACACCAACAAGAGGCAGTAGAGAGCAGTAACTTCTAGTTTTCTTGCCCTAGAAAAGTGTCCTTTTGTTCTACTTCTTGGTTTTGAGAGGCGAGCATGTTTATTCACTTCTCTGAGCCTTAGTTTCCTCATCTAATTGAGGATGACAAGCCCCACCCCACAGAAATTCCTCCCATGGTATTTCAGAAGGTATTGAGGTTGTAGATTAAAGTCACTTTGTCAATCAAGTATGGGCCCAGTTGAGTTTTAATGTCTTCTCAACTTTGTCTTTTATGCAAATTTCCTTTAAATCCTTTCTAGAAGTAGGTGGGTTATTATGAAAAGGCAAATAAAAATAAAAGACATGATTGCTATAAGATTTTACCTGACAGTCGTTCTGAGAAAATACATTTTTTAAAATCTTGAAATTATCAATAATTTTTGGATACATAGATTATAAATGATACTCATTCACTTGAGAAACATCTAGCGGTATCTTCTATGTGCAAGGATACAATCCCTGCCCTCATGGAGTTTACATTCAAGTGGGAGATATTGACCTTGACCTCCTGAGTTTAAACACATGGGCACGAGGGCACCATTAAACTATTCAATTTTAATCATAATAAATGCTAAAAAGAAGGACTAACTATCCCAAGAACATAGCGTAGGGAGACCTACTCACATTTGGAGGGTTAGGAAGAGTGAAGCTTGAAATGAAATCTGAAAAATATGTTGAGGTTGGTAGGTGAAGTGGAAAAGGAAACACACTTCCAGGCTTTGGCAGTAGCAGTTGCAAAGGCCCTGAGATGCGAGAGCAAAAAGGAGGGTCAGTGTACCCGTACCATCAGGAGCACTTCTGTCTTAACAAAGACTGGAATATTCAGGACTTTTCTATGAGGAAAAATAACCACTGAGATGATTGGGTAGATTGTAGGTATAGAATTTTATTTTTTAACATTGTTGTAGATCAAAATCAACATGGTCAGTTTTAGGATTATAAAAATGTATTTAGTATAATTTTCTACACTTATGTGATGATAGTATTTGACATAAGAATAATGATACAGAAGAAAAATTTTGTTTGGGGAAGCAATTTTTTAAGGACTACCCCCTCAAAGCCGAGTTTTCCTCTTTCATTTTCCATTCTGCCCCCTGCCTCGACCTTGATATCATCAATGGCTCCACATTGCTTCATGACTTGGTGTGTTTTTCTATCCCTGTGTGTTTCTATCTCTGTCTCTCTTTCATTGCTCTCTGTTCTCCAGAGTCAGGCTCCTCCCTGTTCCTGCCAAACCCTGTCCCTCTCTGCTTCCACACCTCAGCTCTGACCAACTCGTTTCCTAGGTTACTTTGTCTTTTTCCTCCCTCCTGAAGAAAATCACAGCTATCATCCAGGCCCAGGTGAAGTGCTACCTCCTCCTTGAATCCAAGGCAGAACAGATGCCAGGCCATGACGTTCTGACGCACACTCCTCGCGGCCATCCTCTGCTAAGAGCGTGCGCTCTGCCTCCCATCAGGTCATTTCTGTCCCAGGCCTGTCTCTCAGAAGACTGTGAGCTCTTTCAGGATGCAGACTGCCTTCACTAACCTCTACATCCTCCTTCAAGACCGTCCGGTGTAGAGCACGCTGTGGTGCAGGGCTCGCTAACCAATGCTTCATCCCAGTTGAATTTAATAGTTGACCAAGAGAATTTCCTCTTTGAAGGTTGATAAGGAATTTTTGCCAAGAAGTTTTCCCTTAAAGGTAAGATTTCTCAATTTTATTTTTAATATTGGGTTGCCTGCAACTTTGTGTCTATAATAGGGTTTGTTAACAGAAATTAAGCTAAATGCATATAATAGAATACTATGCCACCATTAAATATGGTGTAGGAGCATGTGCTAAGTCGCTTCAGTTGTGTCCAACTCTGTGTGACCCCATGGACTGTAGCCCATGAGGCTCCTCTGTCCAGGCAAGAATGCTGGAGTGGGTTGCCATGCCCTCCTCCAGGGGATCTTCCCGACCCAGGGATCGAACCCGCATCTCTTATGTCTCCTGCATTGCCAGGCAGGTTCTTTACCACTAGTGCCACCTGGGAAGCCCCATGTAGAAGCATACTTACTGATAAAGATGTTTGTAATTTATTGATAAGTTAAAAAAAAAAGGTTCTAAGACTATGTGTGTTGCGCCCCTCTTATTGTTGAAATTCAGCTGGGGGAGCAACTCGGGGCAGTGGCCGGTGAGGAGCAGCAGCAGGTGACGTGGGTGTGGGCAGTAGCAGGCACTGACAAGGGTGGGAACTGGCTTGGGAGCCTGTGTGGGACACTCTTGAAGATGTCCAGTGTTACTGAGCGGGGAGGAACCTCAGAAAGAAGTCCAGGGGCCTGGTGACAGGCAGGTACCAGCTATCAAGTCAGCAGGGAGACTATCCATCTACCTGAGTTGAGCACCTCCATACCTGGTAAGACCTGGAGGATGTTTGGGTTGCATTTACTCGATAAATTATATATGCACAAATAAAAGCCTAGAAAAATAGACTTCAAGGTATGTTAACAATGGCTGTTTATCTCAGTAGATGGATAAGGGTTTTTTATTTTCTTCTCTTTGGTATCTGTATGTTTTCTGATTTTCTTGAAGGAACATGTGTTGCCTTTATTAAAAAGAAAAAAAGAAAAAAACCCAATAAAAGTTGTTTTGAAAAAAAAATCAAATTACAAAACACACTTTGCCTGGGGACATGCTTAGGAGCAGAGCCATTTTAAACTAAGCGGTGGCCAAAGTACAAACTGTTACAGCGATGGACACTGATGATCGGTTCTCTCATTGCCCTCGGTCAGAGAACTTAGCGCGAGTTCAGTCCCCTGCAGCGAGCTTGTATGATGCCAGGACTACGTGCGCGCCGGCCATCAACCGAACGCACTGGCTTTCTGCACAGTCCTACCAGCGTCCACTTCACGGACTCCTTCCAGAAGAAACCACCGTTGCCATTCTCTCTCTAGGTGACTCCTCCTGTTTCCTGAACCTTGCTGACAAGAAGAGGGAGCAGTGAGGGTGGGAGGGGCCAGTATAAGTCATGCGGCCAAGGTTCCAGCATTTGATGTACAGCCCTGACGCCTGGGTAGCCACATGCTTGAGAAGGCACTGTTTTCAGCACCACCCTCAGCAGATCATCACTCATCCTTGGCTCTTGATTTTTAATCCCTTTATTTCCTGTTAGAGTTCAAGGCCTTCTTTGGATGCCAGCTTGTTTGGCAAGGGTCCTGATAGCCTGCCAAGCTCCTGCAGTCTGGTCCAGCCTGGATCATCTCCCCCGTACCCTCTGACCACTGGGTGATCACATCCCCTCGAAGCTGATGCTACCATGTGTCCGAGTCATGGTCCCTGGGTTCTTATTACTGTGCTTGGGCCACTAGATTGGACCCTGAGCATCCTGACACCTGCTGGGATTGTATTTGACTTTGCCACACCAGAAGCAAGGTTGAGTGGAGAGGACACTCTCAGTCTTGAGCCAGAAAGCCCTACAGGATCTGTTCTCAGCATCTCTCCATGAGCTTACCTGGTACCCCTTTTCCTTATTTCCTGTGCTTGAATAACGTTGGCCTCTTTTTGTTTCTTGAACCTGATAAGCTTCTTTCTACCCCAGGGTTTCTGCATTCACTTGCTATTCTCTCTCCCTGGGTCTCTTCACCTGGTGATTCTTTTCTATCATTGGATCTCAGATCAAAGACACTATCACAGAGAGGCCTTCCCTGCTCACTGCCAAGGTAGCCCCTCCAGACTTTCTCTTTTCCAGGGGCTGGCAATTTTGCATAGGACTATATAGTGAATGTTTTAGGCTTTATGGGGCATGTTGCCATCACTGTTTCCTGTTCCCCTTTGCTTTCTTTATAGCCCTTAAAAATCTCAAAACCACTCTTAGCTTGCAGTTCGATGTAAACACAGACCATAGGTGAGATTGGGGCCCTGGGCTATATTTTGATAATCCCTGCTACAATTTATCTCCATATGGAATTATCTTGCTCATTTATGAAGTTGGTATTGTCGGTCTCTCCCGAAAGAGGGCAGGAAATATGTCTGACTTGTATCTCTGGTGTTTGGTACAGGACCTGGCATATTGTAGGCCTTCTATACACTTTTTTTGGGAGAATGAATCAATGAATGAATATTTTTCAGAGGATGATGAACTTGGGCCTGAATCTGTGTTTGCCTTCTTGCTGTTGTTCAATCGTTAAGTTGTGTCTGACTCTTTGAAATCCCGTGAATTGCAACATGCTAGACTTCCCTGTCCTTCACTATCTCCTGGAATTTGCTCAGATTCAGGTCCTTTGAGTCAGTGATGCTAATTATCTCATTCTCTGCCACTCTCTTCTTTTGCCTTGAATCTTTCCCAGAATCAGGAATTTTTCCAATGAATCAGCTGTTCACATCAGATAACCAAAATACTGGAGTTTCAACCTCAGCATCAATCCTTCCAATGAATATTCAGGACTGAGTCCTTTAGAATTGACTGGTTTGATCTCTTTGCTGTCCAAGGGACTCTCAAGCATCTTCTCCAGCACCACAATTCAAAAGCATCAATTCTTCAGTGCTCAGCCTTCTTTATGGTCCAACTCTCACATCTGTACATGACTGTTTTAAAAACCATAGCTTTGACTACACAGATCTTTGTCTGAATTTTAGTAGCTGTGTAGATTTGGGCAAATAATTTGATGTTCTAACTTTAATCTTGGTAAAAAGACAGTATCGAAAGCTGCTTTGCTGTGCTGTTGGGGTGATGAGTTGTGTGTGTGCATGCTCAGTTGTATCTGAGTCTTTGTGACCTCATGGACTATAACCTGCAAGGCTCCTCTGTCCGTGGGATTTTACAGGCAAGAATATTGGAGTGGGTTGCCATTTCCTTCTCTAGGGGATCTTTGTGACTCAGGAATTGAACCCACGTCTTCTGTGTCTCCTGCATTGGCAGGCAGATTCTTTACCATGGTGCTACCTGGGAAGCCCCAGAGGATACCAGCAAAGCACCCAGCCAGGATCAGCTCTCAGTCAGCAGCAGTTCCCTTCTGCTTAGCCCCTTGGGCGGGGTTCCCAGTCCCCAGCCTGCCTTGTTCCCACTCCCTTATCCTCCCCTTAGACCTCCCTCACCCAGGTCCCAGTGGCCTTTGTTGCATAGCTCTCCAAGTATGACAAATCTCTTGGAGCAGCAGAGTGTTTACAGCAGAAAGAGCTGCACGAAGCTGGAATGAAGGCCACTGGGATGATTGATGGAACCTGGGGGTACAGAGCTGTCCCTGTGGGTATGCTGATCCCTTTGGATTTAGAGGATGGCCCCAACCCCTCTGGTTCCCTGGCCAGAACTGGCTCTGGTTCTGTCATTCCCTGGATTCTTAGAAGAGAGATGGGAGGAAACCTCATAGCCAGTGCAGAGCTTCTAACTACCTCCCTGTGGAGCTTTTTGCCTTCTCGGCTCCAAGCAACTAGCAGGAGATCCCTGAAGTGTATGTACTGCCCAGCTGCAGCCACATAGAGGTCTTGGAGGAATCCCACAGTCCTGGAATGTCAAGCCAGAAGGGAGCTGCAAGAACCTTTGAGAAGCCTTCAAGTGGCCTCATCTATCGTCGCACCATCCAACCTTGTTCATTCTCCTGTGGATCTGGCCCCCTGCAGCTGTGATGGTTCCTCTAGTCCATCTTCTTCTCATTGCCAGAGTCCCCTCTAAGTCTAATTAGGCCAGACCCTGCTTTTGAGCCCCACTTCTTGATGGATCCCCACTGCCACTGGACGAAGTCTAAATCCTTAGCCTGTTTTGAGATGCTGTCCACAATCTGGGGCCCATCTACCTTTCCTTCCCACCTGTCACTCATCTCCCCCCACTGTCTGCTCCCCTACCCTGGGTTCCTCCTGTTATAGCCTTTGTGCCTGGTGATATCAACTGCCACCTCTTCTGGGTTATGGTCCTTGACCTTCTCTCCCCAGGATCTCCCAGCATCTCACCAGGCATCTAGGGTCACTCTACTGTAGCCCTAACTCACAGTATGAATTACTAACAGGCATCAGCTGTTTACATGTGCTGGTCTTCCCACCACCCTCAGTGCTTTAAGGACTAACTTGGCTTCTCACAACCACCCTGCAAGGCGGGTGTTTATCTTACTTCTATATAGATAAGACACGGAGAAGGCAATGGCACCCCACTCCAGTACTCTTGCTTGGAAAATCCCATGGATGGAGGAGCCTGGCAGGCTGCAGTCCATAGGGTCGTGAAGAGTCAGACGCGACTGAAGCGACTTAGCAGCAGCCGCAAGATGTGAAGTAGCTGCCCCAAGTCACATGCTCGTGAATAGTTGAGCTTGCACTGGGGCCAGAGTTTACCTGATGCACGGAGGTCATGAAGCTGGCAGGCAGGACCCCTGTCCGGGAAAGACCCTCTCCCCAAAGGCAGTAACTGGAGAGAGAAGTAACTGTATAATGTATGATTGGCACGTGGCTGCCACAAAGCAGGGGCTCAAACCCCAGTGACTCATCTAAGAGCTACTGAGCACTACAGCTTCTGTCCAGACCACTATGTGGTCTGGGTGAAGCAGGTCCCAGAAGGGGCCATGTGGCTCCAGGTTGCTCAGGGTGCTCTTTCTAGGGCCCATGTGCCCATTTCCCTTTGGCTTGGAGAAAGATGTTCACGGCTAGAAGTGGACCTTGCTTCTGAGATGGACTTGACATTGGCAGTTGCCCCAGTTCTTGCCTGCTTAGTCCTTAGCCTCCATCAGTGGACTCATAGGCTAGATGGTGCCTCTTCACAGACCAACAAAGGTGACTGATAGTGTCCACTGATCAGGATGGTCTCTAGAACCTCTCTGTAAACTAGCACCCTTGAGGTATCCATGTGTATCTTTCATAATGGATTGTATCTACAAGCCTGATAAACTCTCCCTCTTTCCCCAGAACCTCTGGTAGCTCCCCAGTACCCCCTGAATTAAGCTCAGTCTCTGCATCCTGGCTTTCAAGAATTTTCCCAATCTGGGTCCTGCTTGTCTTTCTGCTACACCCATGAATGTCCTTAACATTATAGTCAACTGGGACTACTTGCTGGAGGAAGTGGTTGGGTAAGGTTTAAGGGAGCTTGCAACCCCACATCTGCATCCATGTCAGTATTCCTGGCTTCCTTGGGTGGTCTTTGCTTCATCATCCCCAAACCTAAGCCATTTCCAGGATAATAAGCACTCTGGTGTCCTGTAGACTACTCCCCACTCCCCCCACCCCCTAAATGGTAGAAAGACATGAAGAGTGTCATGGTCTCTAGAGGGGAGGAGAGAGAGAGAAGTCTGTACAATGCTGGGACATACTAGGGTCTCTGAAACTTTGGTCCCCTCTACTCTTTCTATCATGTTCCTTTTACTCTGCTGGAGGAACGCTATTTAGGTGACTCACGTGTCAGCTGAGTGAGATCCAGAGGCAGTGCTGCTGCGGTTTTTAGTCGCTAAGTCATGCCTGACTCTGTTCGACTCTGTGGACTGTAGCCTGCTAGGCTCCTCTGTTCATGGGATTTTCCAGGCCAGAAGGCTGGAGTGGGTAAACATCTCCTTCTCCAAGAGGTGGTCAGGCAGAGTCGACATTCTCTTCGTGAGAGTCCCGAGTTCCATGTCAGCGGTCCTCAGGGAAGCCCCTGCCCAAGGACACCTTCTTTCCTTTCACTCAGCTCAGGGCGCCAAGAGCCTTTAGGGGTCCATGGTCAATTCCATCAGAGCCCCAGCTGTAGCCTCTGTTGACAGGGAGGCTTGGGGGAGGGTTGCAGGGTTCCTGACAGGTATACCGTGGTCTCTTAGTGAATATAATTTTCACAGGACAGATGTTTTCTGCTGGTGGAAAAAGAAATAATAAGTATGCTGGGACCCCCCACTTCCATGGCTGGAGTGTCGCCAGCACTAAATCAACAGCTCTCTTTCGAGTGTGTACACACATTCTTCCTGCCTGGTCAGTGGCTGAGGGCCACCCTGGGTCTATGCAGAAGTGTGTGTGTGTGTGTGTGTGTGTGTGTGTGTGTGTGTGTAGGGGATATATGGCCAAACCCCAACTGGCCTCAGGCTTAATTAAAAAAATGTCTCCTCCTCCAGGAAGCACTCCTATGATGCCTCAGCTAGAAGTGATGAACCCTTTTGGTACTTCCAGCTTCTCATCCAGTTTTCTGGGAGGCCTTGCAAAAAGGGTGAAGCAAGCAGAGTGGAAACACACTGAGCTGAGTTTGGGTTCCTGTGTCCTTGTTTAAGAACCAGTGCTCTTGGGAAATGCAGATCCTTGTTCTGAGCCCCCATTTCCTCACTCTAGGATAGGAATAACCATGCCCACCTGTTGGGGTTGTCCTGGGTATTTAATGAACTAACATGGGCACCTGGCAGAGAGAAGGCCTTCAGTGCAAGGGAATCTCCCACCCCCTTCACAGCTGCCAGCTTTCCCAGGGCACCACCCACATCCTCCTCCCCTCGCCTCTGGCTGTGTTGGCTTTGGCACTTCCTCGGGGACAGAAATGAGAACATATAAACCTTGGGGAGAGCGGTGTTCACTTGACATGTAGTTGGAATGGAGAAAGATTTGGCATCACAAGGAAAAACCCAGTGACAAACTTGACTGTTGTCAAGACCTGGTTGCTGTCTTCATTCATTGTTCAATTTTTTAAATTAATTTTTATTGGATATAGTTGCTTTATGATGTTGTGTTAGTTTCTACTATATGGCAAAGTGAATCAACTCTATGTATACATTATTGTTCATTTATATAGTAAATACGTTTCTAGTTCAGGTGACTTAATTGTGAGCTTTCTGCCTTGGGAATGGCGCCTTTTGGGCCCCTCCTGCCCCCTGTCCGCAGTGCCCGTGACTGATGTATGGGTGGAAGGTGCTGTGTTTACTCTCTTCCCTCAATTTCCCCTGTGTCGGAAGAATAAAGAATTCTTTGGTGCCTGGCTGCCCATACCCACCCGGCTCCCCCAGGAACATGAAAGAGGGCAGGCAGCTGCTTTCACTTCTAATTTGTCTCAGTGGAATTATCCAGAAGGTGGATTTTAGGGGTTTCCTGGAGACAGAAACGCTACCTGCCCTGTGGCCTGGCCTGAAGGGGAACTTTTCATGAAATACGGCCCAGGTACTCTATGTCGCCTGGACAGAATAATGAAACACTTCTTACAGGCAATTTAGGAGTCTGAGAAACGGGCAGCTGACTTTCAAAGGCAGACGCCAAAGTGTCAGCAGACTTCTCTTAAAGGTCAAGGCTGAGAGGAAAACCTGCCTGAGGCTAAATGAGGGGAGGTTTGGACTTGGGCTGTGAGTGATGGATTTCATTTCAAGCTGTTGGCACTTTGACCACACCTCTCTCCTGAATTATTAGGAAAGGACTGGGCTTCAAATCACAGGCTTGGGTATGAATCCTGATTCTACCACTTACTTGCTGTGTGATCTTGGGAAGTTGACCTCTCTGAGCATCAGTGTTCTCAGAGCTGGAATTAAAATAACACCTTCATCTCTGGTAACTAATAGAAAGATTAAATGTGAAAGTGCCAGGTGCATAACAGGAAGTCAAAGTTTTTTTTCTTCTTTTACTTTTTTCCCCTTAATTGTATGCTACAAGTTGGGGCTTCCCATGTGGCGCTAGTGGTAAAGAACCTGCCTATCAGTGCTGGAGATAAAAGAGACGTGGGTTTGACCCCTGGGACAGGAAGATCCCTTGGAGGGCATGGCAACCCACTCCAGTATTCTTGCCAGGATCCCATAGACAGGAGTCTGGCAGGCTACAATCCATTGGGTCACAAAGAGTCATACACAACTGAAGTGACTTCGCATGCATATATGCATATGCTACAAATCAGGGGACCAGGAGCTTTACACTGGTCTCATCAAAAACTTTCCATGGCCCTTGGTCAAGGCTTTTGTTTTTTCTAGGCTTCATTTCCTAGATCCAGTAATAAAAATTATCCTTTACTAGAGGCTTGGTGCTGGTTTAGTTGCTAAGTTGTGTTTGACTCTTGTGATCTCATGGATTGTAGTCTGTCAGGATCCTCTGTCACGGGATTTTCTAGGCAAGAATACTGGAGTGGTTGGCCATTTCCTTCTCTGGGGATTTTCCCCAATGCAGGGACTGAGCCCAGGTCTCCTGCAGGCAGGCAGATTCTTTACCAACTGAGCTACCAGGGAAGCTTGCTGCTGCTGCTGCTTCTAAGTTGCTTCAGTCGTGTCCAACTCTGTGCTACCCCAGAGACGGCAGCCCATCATGATCCTTCATCCCTGGAAATCTCCAGGCAAGAACACTGGAGTGGGTTGCCATTGCCTTCTCCAATGCATGAAAGTGAAAAGTGAAAGCTAAATCGCTCAGTCGTGTCCAACTCTTCACGACCCCATGGACTGCAGCCTACCAGGCTCCTCTGTCCATGGGATTTTCCAGGCAAGAGCATTGGAGTGGGGTGCCATCACCTTCTCCACCAGGGAAGCCTAGAGGCTTACTATTTGCTTGGAACTGTGGAAAATGCTTTATATATCCCTTCCTTCCTTCCTTCTTCCCAACAAATCAGTGGCCCTCCACACCCAGGGGTTCTGCCTCTGTGGATACCACCAACACTGCGGTCTGTTAGGTACTCAGTTCAGTTCAGTTCAGTCGCTCAGTCGTGCCTGACTCTTTGCGACCCCATGGTGGCACACCAGGCCTCCCTGTCCACCACCAACTCCAGGAGTTCACTCAGATTCATGTTCATTGATTCAGTGATGCCATAGTACTAGTAATAAATATAATAATAAGTAATAAGTGATCTAGAGATGATTTATTGATTACTATAAGTAATCTAGAGGATGTTCATAGCTTATGCACAAATATGACTCCATTTTGTTAATATAAGGGACTTGAGCATCCTCAGATTTTGGTCCTGGAATCAAGTCCCCTGATACTGAGGGAGAATTGTATATATATTGAGCACTTACTATGTGCTATGCACATATCAGGCACCAGGATATGGCAGTGAACATAATGGACAAAATCTGATGTTTTTACATTTATATCCTTGCAGAGCAGTCAGGAGACAAATAAAATATGTAAGTAATGCTTATATTGTGTTGGATGGAGAGTGCTGTAGAGAAAAATAAAAAATGGAAGGGCATAGGTTCTGCATGTGGGATTTTAAATAGAGAAGGGGGGTCAGGTAAGGCCTGATGAAAGGGTGACTTTTCACACAGATATGAAAGAGGTGAGGGAGCAAGCATCTGCTTGGGTGGGCGGGGTGGCTTGGCAGCAGGGAGAAGAGCTAGTGCAAAGGCGCTGATGATGTGGGGATGTGCCTGCTGGACTCAAGGACCAACCAGGAGCCATGCGTCTATGGGGGGCGAGCGGAGGGGGTGGGGCTGCCAGTGGAGCACAGGCTTGGTGACTCCGTGGTTCTGGCTGGCCAATTCAAGAGCTTCTGCTTTTTCTGAGATGGGAAGCCAGGGGTGTGCATTTCTTTCTTTTCTTCTTCCCTCCCTCCTTCACTCACTTGATTCCTTTCTTTTTTACTTTAACGAGATATTTATTCCACAAAATTTTCTTATCTTTACCTTTCTTAAGAAGCTTTCTTATGTCTCTCCCAGGGAGCTCCAACAATGAAACTTTTCCAAGACTCACCCCAAACCCCAGCACTCCCTCTTCCCCTCTCATCTCTCCATGTTCGTCTTCCCATCTGACGGTTTTGTGCTGAAAGGCAATGAGATTGTTGCTTACATTTTAAAAGAATCCTCTATTATGTCAGTTAACCTTTCCAGCTACTAGAGTGGTTGTGTGTGTGCTATAATCCCTGATTAAGTATTTTCTTTTTGGTAATGTATAATATTAAAATTTATTATATCAAACTTGTATGGAACTTGTCTCAAAAGATAAAGACAGTTTATGCATTTAACATTTACTGAACAAATGCCAGCTGCTGGAAATGTGACAGGGAGGAAAACACAGGAAGGGAGTTTCTGCCCGCAGGCTGCTTATACTCCAGTGGTTTGACGTGTGATACAATGGCTTACACTGAGAAGCGGTGTGAGGGAAAGGACTCTGGGGTGGAACAGGTATGAGGAGATTTCGAAGACGACCTCACAGCAGGACAAGCAACCACTTAGCTCACTAGAGTGGGGGAGAGGGAGAGGCCACCGAAGGATTTTTAGAGCCACGGGAGGCAGAGTCTAGTTGACTGAAGTAGACTCTGAGAAACATTTCACTAGCAGGGGAGAGGTAGAAGCGAGATGATGGTAAGGAGGGGAAGGCAGTAGCAGGCATCAGATGCCCATCAGCAACAGCAGGGAAGAGCAGGCAAGGATCAGAGAGGCCCCAGGCGCCTGGGGCTGAAGGTGTGCGGCTCTCACAGACCACTCTCCAGATTTCACCCTGTTGGCAACTATGCTCGATTCCTAGCTTTAGAAATAGTCCTTCTTAAGAGACAGAGAAGAATCTAAAGTGAAACTTGATGGACTCTGGGAGTACAAGGTTTAAGTCCTGGAGTAGCTCAGTCTCTTCCATTGGCTGCCGCCACCTCTCTTCAGATTGACGAATTTGATTCTCTATTGCTGCTTGAAAATTTGCAAGTGTGTCTTCAAACAATCTCCAGTCAAAAAGTGGAGTCCTGCTTTCTTCACAGTCTGATTCTGAAGTAGCCTCATCCATGCATCTTTCCTGAATCAAATGAAGTTTGTCTAATGTTTCTTCAAGCAAAGCGTCCGGAGTCCTGCTTCTTTACACTTCTTAAGAGAAGCAGCGTTCACAACTGTGCCTGCGTGTCTGCTGTCCATTTCCTTCTTCAGGGCCATTCTTTGAGGTGGGATTGCCTGCTGCCAGGATTGCCTGTTAAGAGAGGTTTTCTCCTTCTTCTTTTTGTTTCCACTCCTGAAAAGTAGGCTGGTCTTGGTCTGCTCACTGTAGTGAGAATGGAAGACACCAGACAAAGGCTTTACTGATGGTAGATCGTTTTGAGGGTCAGCATGTTGTTGGCAAAACACTTTATAAATTCCTCTAAGTCCATCAGCTTATAGAACTGTGTGGTCATTCTTGGCACAGAAAAAGTGGTAATTCTTGAAACAGGATTTTAAGTCACATCCCACTGTGGCTCCTGTTTTCTTACAAAGCATGCATTTCAACTTCCTTCCTCTCTTGATTTCTTTCTTTACTGATTCCACATAAAAATTTCTATCATTATTATATGGGGCATGGTCCTCACTTTCCACAACTGCCATGGAATACAGCAAACAGTTTTCACGAGCAGCTATATTCTCTGACTGTGCAAAGTACAGACACTACACTTGAGGTCTGTGGGGCAGAGCACACATATCCTTTTTTGCAACCTTTCTGCAACCTGGAAGACACTGGTTGGGAGCAGGCCCATGTCCTACATGGCCCGCGCTGCATCCCTGCAGCCCCTTGATTAAGTATCAATAGTTCCTTTCCACATAAGAAAAGAATAAAAGAAGTGATAACAGAGATACCAGTCCTATTGGATTAGGACCTTATTTAGCTTTAATAGCCACCTCCATGCCCCTAAAATTGCTGTCTCCAAAGATAGTCACATTGGGCATTAAGGCTTAAACATGCATATTGATGGTGTGTGTGTATGTGTGTTAGTTACTCAGTCATGTCTGACTCTTTGTGACCCTGTGGACTATAACTCTCCAGGCTCCTCTGTTCATGGAATTCTCCAGGCGAGAATATTGGAGTGGGTAGCCATTTCCTTCTCCAAGGGACCTTCCCAACCCAGGTGTAGAACTTAGGTCTCCTTCATTGCAGGCAGATTCTTTACCATCTGAGCTACCAGGGAAACATATATTTGTGGGGGAGGATACAATTCAGCCCATAACTCATAACACGTGTTTTTCATCTATATACTTTCAACATATTTGTGCTTTGAAATTTAAAGTGCATCACTTATAGAGAGAATATTCTTGAATCTTGCTTTTTAATCTAGTCTGTCATTCTGTTTTTTTTTTTTAATTGGGAAGTTTTACATTTAGTAAGGTCATAAATAGGTTTAAGATTATCATTTTGCTATTTGTCTTCATTTGTTTGATTTTTGGGGATTGTTTCTCTAATGATCCTTTCCTTTCCTAATTATACATAGTTTTGGAATTCCATTTTATTTCCTCTATTTGGCTTCTCATCAGTACTTCTTATTGCTTCTTAGTGGTTGCTCTAAAGCTAACAATATGCCTCTTTAGCTTGTCAAAATAAATCTATTTAGGCTGGCTTATCACCTTGATTGTCAATTGCACCCCACTCCAGTACTCTTGCCTGGAAAATCCCATGGACGGAGGAGCCTGGTGGGCTGCAGTCCATGGGGTTGCTAAGAGTTGGACACGACTGAGCGACTTCACTTTCATTTTTCACTTTCATACATTGGAGAAGGCAATGGCAACCCATTCCAATATTCTTGCCTGGAGAATCCCAGGGACAGGGTAGCCTGGTGGGCTGCCATCTATGGGGTCGCACAGAGTCGGATACAACTGAAGCGACTTAGCAGCAGCAGTATCACCTTGACTGAAGGCTTTGATGTGAAGAATCTGTGGAAAGTCCATCTTTCTCAAGCAACTCTAACTTGATGGGGCCAACCTCCAAATCTTTGTCTATTGTGGATATTGTGAGGGCTTGGATTTAGGGCTTTTTATTTTGGTGGGACCAAAGCTGTTATGTAAAATATGACAGCCACATGTAGCTGTTTAAATTTATATTAAGTGAAATGAAATAAATTACAAACTCATTTCCTTAGCTGTACTAGTCATATTTTGAGTGCTTGATAACTGCCTGCAGCTCATGGTTATCATTTTGGACCAGTCAAGTAACATTAACATCATTGCAGAAGTTCTAATGGCCAGTGTTTATCAAGAGTATGCCTGACTCTAGGGTGTGGTCCTGACTCTTATGTTGCCATCATCTTCCTGTCTCAGCTGGGGACCTGGGTGTGAACAAGGCTGTGGCTTAACTGTTCTCTAGCACTTCTTAACTTTCAGTATCTGTTTTGTTCTCTGCTCTGTTGTAGCCACTCGTCTCTGAGTATAGCCTAGCTTTCAGCTCAGGACTTTATAGGCCTCCCTCCCCAGCTTCTGGAGACCCCTGTCTGTGCAGTTCACTCCTCCCTGAGCTTTCCCTCACAGTTCCAGCTGTTGCAGCTGTTCTGAGCTCTGACATCGACTTCCTCAGCTCATTAGAACTATCGTGTTGTGTGCACACGCTGGCTCTCTGCTCTGCAGTGGTTGAATCCTTCCCAGACAGAGAGCTGGGGGCAATTTCGGGGCTAACCCTGTGAACCCCCCTCCTTGCTGGCATCCTGGCCTTGTGCTGCCTTTTGTCCAGTGCCAGAAAACTGTTGCCTTCTGTGCTTTGTCCATTTTGTTTGTTTTATTTCACTGATGGCAGGCACACTTATACTAGTACCCTCATTAATTAGCAAGCAACTTAAAACCACAAATTACATGCTCCTGTTTTTAAAACACTCCATTGCTACTGGGTTTTTCTATTGAAAATGTACTCTGCTCAGTAGTTAGCATCACATTGTCTTAATGGTTCCTCTTTCTTTTGCTCCTATTTTTTCCCATTGAGATCCTCTGGGGAAATTCCAAATCCTTTCCTCATATGATATGGAGAATTTAGCTCTCCCCAGAGCTTGTCTGCAAAACTATATAGCCAAAATCATAGAAAGTCTTAGCTGAAATAAGATCTTGCTCCCATTTAGTGGGATCTGTCCTCTTTAGATGATAGCTGGAGTTACAGAAAGCAAAACAATTTTTAAATTCTAGCTAACTCACCTCCATGATTCTCACCCTGAGATCCCCTGATTCTGTCTTCCATCTTCTGGTCAGAAGATCTTTCTAAAACCCGAATCTGATCCTGACACTCTTCTTCAGTGGCTTTCCCTAGCCTGTAAGATAAGATTACGTATCCTCAGCTGACATAGACATCCTTCCATGAACCATTCCTTTCTATATCGCCAGTTCCCTCTCTTTTTATTCTACACCTCCTCCAACACACACACACACACACACACACACACACACACACACACACACACACACACACAGGTATAGCTTCTGCAAAACTGAAATCTTTGTGGGTCTCAAAACATGTCAACCTGTTTCTTTTCTGTATTGCTTTTCTCGTATTGTTTCCTCTATCTGAAATACCCTTCCACTATCCCCAACTTTCCTGTCTTTCTCTGTACCCTAACTCATTCTTTAAGGCCGGGTTTAGAAATATTTTCCTTCTGAAAGAATTCCCTGACTCTGACCTTCCACAGCTGGGTCAAGTACCTCCTCGGGAGCCCCATGGAGCTGCCTCTGTCATCCTCCCCGCACAGACTAGGAAAGGTGGCCTCTGTCTGTCCGTTTGGTCTCACTACTGCTTAGTGCAGTTGTCTGTCAGATAGTATGTTTTGTTTTGTATCATTTGTCTACCCAATAGATGTTTATCAAGGTCATAGTATGAGAAGGGTGCTGCTCCGAAATCTCTGCCCTTTGCCAGTTTGTATTCTGATGAGAAGGGCAGAAAACAAAGAAATCGATAAACACTATCGTTCGGGAAGTGATAAGTCTATGGAGGAAAGTAAAACAGAGTGAGGGCAAGGCAGGCACCTGGATTCTCGTGTGAATCAAGTGTCTCTCTTATGAGGTGACATTTGAGCAGCAGCCCGAGTGAAGTGATGGAAGGTGCAGATACCTAGGGAACGTCCGATCTCTGGGAAGAATGAAGAACTGGAAGTGGGAGCTTCTAAGAGTGCTCAGTAATAGCAAGCAGACAGACTGGTGGGGCAGAGGCAGAGTGAACGAGGTGGGCAGTGAGATGTGAGGGACCTAGATCCGTAGGACATTCTAGGTCAGTCTAAGTATTTAAGTTGTTTTCCCCCTGAATTTAAGGAAGCCATTGAGAGGTTATGAACAGCAGAGTGACATGATCTTACTGGTGTTTTAAGGGCTCATGCTGGTGGCTCTGCTGAGAACAGACTGTAAAGGAGCAAGGGAGGAAACCCAAGGCTGGTTGGGTGACTGCAGGGGTCAAGGCAGTGAACATGTGATTTGGACCAGGGTGTTAGCATTGGAAATGGGTTAACATTGGCTTAGTGTGTATTTGTGGAATAATGATTAAATTTCTTTAGCTCCCCTGTGAGGCTTTTGTAAACTTTTGGAAGGCAAGATCTGTATCTGATTTATCCTTCTATTCAAAGGACTTAGAACAAGGCCTGCCAAATCATAGGAATACAATATTATTTTTAAATGTTTTTCTTTCTTTTTAAAAATCGGTAAGTTTCTGAGCATGACATAAATGGAGGGAAGGACGATATATGATATCTTATTGTTACTCCATTTTCTAGATGGGGAAACTGAAGTTCAGAGAGGTTAAATCTTAATTAAGCCCTCACAAGCCACAAGGTGATGAGCCAGTCTTTAATCTCAAGTCTGTCTGAGCTCACAGCCCTTACCTTTTCCATTCTATCAGCTAGGCTGGTATAGAGAAGGTGATGGTAAGGCATGGGAGGAAAGACTGGACATGAGGGCCCCGGCTATGAGTGGCAAATCCCACTTCTGATGACAGACAGCGCCTCCTTCAAAAGCAAAGCTGTAAACTCTATCATAGGCAGAAAGACCTGCTTTTGGAAAAGCCTCCTTTTCCAGGCAGAGTCAACATGCACCTGTGTGACTGGTCCTTGTGATTCACACATGGGGGTTGCGTTTTATTTTTTTATTTTTTGAAAATAAAAAGAAAATGAAAAGAAAAGTGAAATCCCAGTTGCCAAGTCTGTTAACGACACACATAATGGTGTGTTAACACGGGTGATTATCGAGCTGGACAGCACCCAGCTTTCTGCCAAAACAAACCTTTCTGCTCAGCAGACCTGGGAATGCTTGAGCCAGAATAGGACAGAGCGAGGAGGGTGGACTGCAGTCTTCCATGGTCTGGAAACAATTAAATGCCATGGCTGTTGGCATTGCTGACTTCCCCGTGGGCTCTGGTGGGAAGGACTGGACCCCAGATCTTCTATGAACCTTCCACAGGACCCCAGGCAAGTGACCACCACCTGTTTCTGGATCTCGGCTTCTCCTCCAGTGGGCTGGATTAATGATTTCTAGGTTCCATCGATTCTAACCTTCTGTGTTTCTAGGAGAACTTCAAGGAGCCAGAGGTTCTTAGGCTGTGGGCACCTCGTGCACTCAAGGAGGCTCCAGTCTGTACAGCAGAGCTGGGTTGGCACCACCCGCTCCAGAGCCTATGAAACACGTTCAGAGTGTTCTCCCAGCTATGAAACCTTGGGCATCACCTCAGTCTCTTGTTTTCTCATCTGTAAAATGGTAAATGAACATACCTTACAAGGCTGTTATGAGGAGTAAATAGAATACAAGATGTAAGGTACTTAGCCCAGTGCCTGGAACACAGGAAGTCATAAATACATGTTAGTTTTTTTCCTTCCCCGATTGCACTCTGCCTTCATCATTTCTTCTCTCCTTCCCTTCCTACCTCTCCCTTCCTTCATTCTTCTTTTTCTTTTTTCCCCTTCCTCTCCTCCCTCTCCACTTTCTCCCTTCCCTTCCAGAAGAAAAATCTGTCTCCTATTGTGGTGCTGTGAGCCAGTTTGCTTCATTCAGTTGCAAATTACTAGACTGCAGGGACCACATGGGGGTCATCTTTTTATCCTCTCTCTGCGTGCACAGAGTAGGTGCTCAATAAATGTCTGGGGAATCAGTGATTGACTTGAAGGAGTCAGAGGCAAGCCTGCCATTGCTGGTTTCTTGGCTCTTCATCCCTCTTTCTTCTGATGGAAACAAAAAGCATATACTCACACTCTTACTGGCTTGCTTGCAATTCCCTCCCTTCCCAAGGCTATAAAAAACATTATATTCTAAAATGAAACAAAGGTAATGGAAACCAGAAAGCCATGTTTTGCATGCGATCGAAAACACATGTTAAGAACGAGGATTTTAAATGATGAATCTGCACGAAGCCATTGGCAACGATCCCCTGTCTGCCTCTGCTCTGTTCGGGAGCAGGACTGTGCAGATTTGCAGTAGCCCCCACGCTGAGGCAGCTTCGGTTGTCAAGGCAGCAGACCGGGCATGGCCATGGGCATCTTTTTCCTTTCAAGCTCTCCTGGAGAGTGCTAGATAATACGGGGTGAGGATCACAGCATTCTTCTGACCTTTGGAAACATGGGGAAAGGATCCTTTTGGGTTCTGAAAAAGAGACCCTAGTTCCCCTTTGCCCTTATGATGAGAAGAGTCATTGTCAGTTGGTGATTTCCTCCTGTTTAAATATAAACTGAGGCATGTTAAAACTTTTGAGTTTATTTAAGCAAAAATCATTTTGAACCAGACAGCATCCAATCTGGCAGATGGAAATGAGCTCCAGAATTGTATGAAGCGAAAGACTTACCAGCAGAAGGGGGCACGAACAAGGAAGTTATATCTGGGAGGGGTATATCAGGCAGATTACCTACTTAGGGCTGGTCAGGTAATTTCTGATTGACTGAGGTTCTATTTCTGGGAGAACCAAAACTGTAAGTTAAGTCTTGGTTTGGTGCACCAAATCAAGACATGGGGTTTAGCACAAGTGACTCCATTTTGGACATGTTTAACTCCATTTTTAACACTATGAGATAAGCATTTAATCTATATTAAGTCAATAGCTATTTTGCACAGTCATTCTGAATATTCAGTCTTCTCATTTTACAGGTGATGCAACTAAGTCATATAGGTAGTAGGTGGTGGGCTGAGGTTATAGCATCATTAGTAATATCCATCATCACTGAGTTCTCATTTACTTTCTATGCATTCATTCAGTAGGTATTTACTGAGTACCTGCTGTGTGCCAGACCCTATGAGTTAGTTGGAGATACAGCATTGAACAAGAGAGATCGATGTCCTTGATCTTACAGTTGGCCGGCAAAGATGTCGTGACCTGCTTGATGTTCAAGGTCACTGAGTCTGGTGTAAAAGAAATTCCAGCGACTATGAGCCTTTGTGCTACAAGGTACTTGGGTCTGAGGTGTCAGGGAAAGCTGTCCTGAGGAGTGACCTCAGGGGGGTCCTAGAAAACAGGAGGGGCTAAACAACTAAACTGAGGTAGAACCTTCCTGCCGAGGGAAACAGGTAAAAGGGCAGAAAAGGGCATGATGTGATCAAGGGAGCAAAGAGGCATGGAAGATGAGGTTTCCATCCTATATTCCATTCCATCCCCTCAACAACCATAAGGGAGATATTATTAATTATTACCTTTCTTCAACAGAGCATGAAACTGAGCTAGGTTCAGTGGTTTGCCCAAGATCACACATCCAGCAATGGATTAGACCCAGTGAGTTGACTCCCTGCCTATGTTGAATCTAAAACACGTAGCATATCTTACAAGGCCTCTGTCAGATGAAAGGTAAGACCTTTTAGAGACTAAAAGTGAGAACTGTGACCAAGAACTAGCGAGCTCTGAATCCTGAGGCTCTGTGCTGTGGGGTCTGAGGGGCACCAGTGGCAGGGACAGATAAGACCACACAACTGTTGAGTTTCATGCCCTGGGTTTCCCCTACCTGTAGAAATGGCAGGCTCCAGGGTCTGTAGATGACAGC
The DNA here is from genome assembly GCA_006408675.1 of Madoqua kirkii. Taxonomy (NCBI): domain Eukaryota; kingdom Metazoa; phylum Chordata; class Mammalia; order Artiodactyla; family Bovidae; genus Madoqua; species Madoqua kirkii. Next base: position 33,021 of record SJYC01101750.1, read on the forward strand.
ATCATATTTCTATTCCTAACATTGCCTTGGGGACTCTCTAGACACCTCAAGAGTCTGGATCTAAAATTATTTAAGGTCCTGTGTTTGCACATGGTTAAAATTGTAGCTTAGGTATTGCCTCTGCCAAGAAGCCTTCCTTGAACACTTCAAGCCTAATGCCCATTCTTTCCTTTGTTTCTCCCACATGCACCTTCCTATTCCTGCTCCCTGACCTGGTGGCTCTTCTTTTCACTGTGAACCACACTGTGTTATGTATATTTGTTCACTAGGCTGTCAACCCCTCCTGAAGGAGGGCTCCGCAAAGCTAGAGCTCGAGTCCCATTCATCTCTGTGTCCAGTGCAGCCCAGCCCCCCGATGTTGGCTGATGATAAGTGAACACCCCATTCTCCATCTCTATTGGAGGATATTCAGGAGTTAAATGACTGTCATGGGCCGAGAGGCAGGCCACACTGGAAATGAGATCAACAGTGGGAAACGTGCAGAAGAGCTCAGAGAACATGCTGCTGGGAGAGAGGCCACAGCACCTGCTTTAAAGTGGGCACTGCCCTTGTTGGGTGTTTCAAGCTCAGGTGAGAGCTGGGGAGGTGGAGCCCAGGCTGGAGAGGGTGGGGCTGGGGAGGAAGAGCTGCATTTCCTAAATAGTTTCCATCTGCTCTGCCGGTGTCCATACTCTTGGAGTGAAATCACATTTAACTCCCTCCTGCCTGTTCACCCATACCATAAACTTGTACCCAGCACCAACCTTGTGCCAGTCACTCCGCTCTCTTCTGGGAAAATAGAAATGGAGGAATGAGTCTATCTGTGGGAGAAGAGAATGGAAACAGATGTGACGCAAGTGCTTTTGGTAAGAAGGAAGACGTAAAACCCAGAACCTCGGTGAGTCACTTTGGGAAAACTAGGAGAGATTTGCAGAGAGAGGACATTTCAGCTCGGCCTTAAAGGACCAGAGGAGCTTGAAGGTGAAGCAAGGTGTTCCAGGCAGAAGAAATCACAAAAGCAAAGGCCCAGAGGAATGCCTGAATGTGTCCTGTCTAGAAAACAAAGCCAAGTTGGTTTATTGCATCAAGAACGTAGGGCACTCTTGGGGTGTGGGGTAGAAGGAAAGAAAGACACAGTGACAGGTGATTCAGCACCTGAATTTACCTTTTGCAGAGTCACAAGCACATTGTCTGCAATGAAATGGGAGATACTAACCCCTGATGGGAGCAGGTGATTTATGCTTCTTTGCATGATTGGTTCTGTCAACCAAGCACAAGAGGAGCCCAGCAGGCAGTGGAAGAAGCTGGACTGTATCGATACAGATGTGGCCAGTGCAGTGCAGCAGCCCACAGGGCTCCATACTGTGGATAACAGAGTCCCACCACAGGAGGACCAAGCATGGGCTTCACTTAGAATGAGAACCAAGAGCTTTGGAAGCAATGCCTCTCCTTGGTGCTGCCCCTGCTTCCTCTAAGAGAGAGCGGATAAAAAGCTCTCCAAGAAGCCTAGATAAAGGAGAAAGGGAGGAGGGCAGTGAGGGCAGGGAGAAGGGAACCCATGAGGATGTTAGGCTCTGTGTGCCTGAGGTCCATTGTCCTGGCCCTGAGCAAAGATGGAGTCACCACGTGCAGAGTCCACAGCAGCCATGGCTTTGGGAGAAAACACTGTGAGAAACAGCCAGGCTGAAGGAACTTCATTATCACTTTCATCCAGGCACCTGGCCTGGCTCAGAGCACCACACTGACCTTGCAAGCCTCTCCCCTTAGCTGTGTACTGGCCCGGAGGGGCTCACACTGGACTCTAAGCTCAGGCTGTATGTTTCCTCATTACCTCACACGTTTCTGGCCCTGCTTTTGGAAGCCTGAGGTCGTTGGTTCCCCCTAGCTGTTCTGTCTCCTTGAAAAGAGCAACTCCCAGGTACTTTGTCATCTCCCTGATAAACAACTAGCCGCCATTCAAGATTCAACTTAAGAGAGTAACACATTGACTAAGGATAGGGCTTTGGGATCTGTCGGACTTGTGTTCAAACCATGCTTTTTGCCTTACTGGTTTTGTGTGTGTGTTTTTACAGGAATGCATTATTGTTTTATTAGTATGTTGTCACCTCCAAAATACAGACTAAACCTCTGATCTTCATACACAGGGAGCTCAGTGTGTATCATACACTCTCCCTGCAGCAGGTCAGCTGTGTATGCTGGGGCATGTCATATGGTTGGTCGATTGAACAAATTCTTGTTTCATTTAGCATGTTTACTGAATGCCCAGTTCTTTACCTTTGAATGTTTGTTTCCTCATCTATAAAACAGAACTAATGATAGTACCTGTCTCACAGGGCTGTTGTGAGAATTAAATCATATAATGTACATAAGGGGCTGCAATGTGGTGTAGTATAACTGTGTTCTCCAAAACCCGTTCAAGCCCTAACCTCCCTGCACTGTGAATTTCAATATATTTGGAAATAAGACTTTTGAGATCAAATCTATTGGATTGAGGGTATGTTCTAGATCTGAAGACTGGCATCTTATAGAAACAAAAGACACACAGAACAGCGGATAGCTGTGTGATGAAGGAGGCAATAGTTGGGAGTGAAGCAGTTAGAACCTCAGGAACACCCAGGTTGCTTGGAGCCACCTGAAGCTAAAAGAGAGATGTGGAACAGATTCTCCTTAGACGCTTCAGGAGGAGCCAGCTCAGCTGGCACCTTAATTCCAGAATCTTGAACTTGCAAGAATACTTTCCTGCTATTTTAAGCTACCCAGTTGGTGGCAGTCTGTGAAGGCAACCCTGGGAAACTAATACACATGACAAGTACTCAGTACAGGGCGAGCATTAGCATTACTGGGGCTTCCCTGGTGGCTCCGTGGTAAAGAACTGCCTGCCAGTGCAAGAGACCTGGGTTCGATCCCTGGGTCGGGAAGATCCCCTGGAGAAAGAAATGGTTAGCCACTCCAGTAGTCTTTCCTGGGAAATCCAATGGACAGAGAAGCCTGGTGGGATTGCAAAGAGTTGGACATAACATGACTTAGTGACTAAGCAACAATTTAGCCTTATTATATTCTCTGAAGCCTTTTTTTAAACTCTGGGAAGAATAGACTGCCTCTTGAAGTCCCACTATACCCTGTGTATCTCTGACACTCTTTAAGGGAATTAGCTCCTTATATATTCATCTCTGACATCGAACTTTGAATCCTTGGAGAGCAGGAAATGTGCCTGACTCACCTTGTATCTGCAGCATCCAGCACAAGGCCTGGCACGAGAGGAGGCACTTAGAAAAGACTGGACAAGAATCCAGGTTTTCTGGCTCCCTCTTGGCCCCCAGGGTCCCCGTCAGCCTTCTGCCTTGATAGAATACTCCATGACTGAACCCAGGGCATCTGGTGCCCCTCCCCCACCATTCTCCCACATCTGGCTGAATTAGGTGTGAATGAATGAAAACCATAAGGATCCCATTTGCTCTCTCCCTGCTTCTTTTTAAGCTGCATGCATTTAGAATTAATCAGCCAAGCATGACTGAGAGTTTTGACAAACTCAAAATACTAGAGAAAGAGTTCAAGATGTTTTGATGATCCTCAATGCAAAAATGGTTAAGCTGTTGGCCCAGGCATTTGTTGCATCTGAAGTCAGTGAAGTTTTGGACCACAGCAGCCTGCCCAGTCTCCTAGGTGAAGTGGGAGATGCACAGAGGGACACTGATGGTTTGTCTCTTCCTTGACCGCAGGATTCATACTGCCTGGGCAGTAGTCAGTACCAGATGGACCAGAAAGTCAGAATGTTGAGCATCTTCCCAGCGTCAGAGCTTCTGCCCTTGGTTCAGGACTGGGATCCCAAATGCTGCAGTTTGGGACAAATCTGACACGACTCACTGCTCCGAGGGTTTAGATTTCAGTTCTGGAAGTTCACGATGGCAGGTGTACAGCCAGGCCCAGATGGAGGAGAAAGTCAAGAGGGTAAATGACTTAAAAATTGATGCACAACCTTCTCTCTAAGAAAACGAATTTCTTTTTTTCTAATAACAAAAACAGTAACTGCTTTTTTGTCATGTGAAAACATAATTGTAGAACAATTTCTTTGGGAAAGAAGTCTGCTTATAATTCCACCTTGCAGAGAAACCCGCTATTAACACTTTATCACATAGCTTTCTAGATGTTTTCTATGCATGTGTATGTATGTTCAGTTCAGTTTAGTCACTCAGTCGTGTCCGACTCTTTGTGACCCTATGAACCACAGCATGCAAGGCCTCCCTGTCCATCACCAACTCCCAGAGCCCACCCAAACCCATATCTGTTGAGTTGGTGATGCCATCCAACCATCTCATTCTCTGTCATCCACTTCTCCTCCTGCCTTCAATCTTTCCCAGCATCAGGGTCTTTTCCAATGAGTCAGCTCTTCACATCAGGTGGCCAAAGTATTGGAGTTTCAGCTTCAACATCAGTCCTTCCCATGAACACCCAGGACTGATGTCCTTTAGGATGGACTGGTTGGATCTCTTTGCAATCCAATGGACTCTCAAGAGTCTTCTCCA
>SJYC01101751.1:0-20154 GCA_006408675.1 Madoqua kirkii
CCTTGTTGGTAAAGTAATGTCTCTGCTTTTGAATATGCTATCTAGGTTGGGCATAACTTTCCTTCTAAGGAGTAAGTGTCTTTTAATTTCATGGCTGCAATCACCATCAGCAGTAACTTTGGAGCCCAGAAGAATAAAGTCAGCCACTCTTTCCACTGTTTCCCCATCTATTGCCATGAAGTGATGGGATTGGATGCCATGATCTTAGTTTTCTGAATGTTGAGATTTAAGCCAGCTTTTTTACTCTCCTCTTTCACTTTCATCAAGAGGCTCTTTAGTTCTTCTTTGCTTTCTACCATAAGGGTGGTGTCACCTGCATATCTGAGGTTATTGATATTTCTCCTGGCAATCTTGATTCCAGCTTGTGCTTCATCCAGCCCAGCATTTCTCATGATGTACTCTACATATAAGTTAAATAAGCAGAGTGACAATATAAAGCCTTGACATACTCCTTTTCCTATTTGGAACCAGTCTGTTGTTCCATGTCCAGTTCTAACTGTTGAGAGTGACAATATAAAGCCTTGACATACTCCTTTTCCTATTTGGAACCAGTCTGTTGTTCCATGTCCGGTTCTAACTGTTGCTTCCTGACCTGCATACAGATTTCTCAGGAGGCAGGTCAGGTGGTCTGGTATTCCCATCTCTTTCAGAATTTTCCACAGTTTATTGTGATCCACAGAGTCAAAGGCTTTGGCATAGTCAATCAAGCAGAAATAGATGTTTTTCTGGAACTCTTTTGCTTTTTTTGAAAATCCAGCAGGTGTTGGCAATTTGATCTCTGGTGAAGGTAAGTCAAATGTTAGTTGCTCAGTTGTGTCTGACTGTGCAACCCCATGGACTGTAGCCTGCCAGGCTCCTCTGTCCATGTAAGAATACTGGAGTGGGTAGTCATTCCCTTCTCCCAGGGGCCTTCCTGACCCAGGGATTGGGACTCCCACATTGCAGGTAGATTCTTTACCATCTGAGCCACCAGGGAAGCCCCAAGAATATTGGAGTGGGTGGCCATTCCCTTCTTCAGGGTATCTTCCCAACCCAGGGATCTAAACTGGGTCTCTTGCATTGCAGGCAGATTCTTTATCATCTGAGCCCCATGGAAACCTGTGTGTGCATATGTTGCATATAAACATTCACATTGTACCTGGTCAGTTCTCAGAATAGAAATGATGTTCCCCAAACTGAGTAGTGGGATACTCCAATCACACTTTTAAACATCTAACTTTTAAAATAAGAGATAATTGGGACAAAAAATGGGAGTATAATGTCATGCTTTTTTTGTACTCTGATTCTTTAGCTATTTATCCTTCAGATTTTGGCTTGCATGCTATTACCTTGGCAGCTTTCTTGACTGGAGCAGGGTGCATGCTCTGACCGTACCCCGTGCTCATATCATGCTGCATCACAATGCAATTAGACATTAAACATTTTCAAGTATAATTTTTGTCTCTCCTGCTGGACTATGACTTAGGCAGGTGAACACCTCCCAATGCAGCCCACACTTCTCTCCAGCCCTGCACCTGACCTAGTAGACAGTCCCTGAGTTCCAGGGCTGAACAGGAGGCCTGGGACACTTGAACTGTTAACAATGGACCCTTGCTCCATAGACACCTAATTAATATCCCTGTGAACATCTCAGTCTTTCCCAAAGGAAGCTGCTGCCACTTAAGTCCAGTAACTGTATCCCAAGGAAAAAGATATAGCCAACCTTCTGGAATTTTATTTGATTCTGACTCCAAGCTAAGCCTAGGAATTCAGAACTGTATCATGGTTTATCATTTAGACTGGAGGGTGGAGGAGGACTTTTGCAGGCCAAGAGATAAATCGAGATCTCACTTGAGTTCTCTTCATAGGAGGAAAGCTGAGCACTAAATCTCCTTGTTATGATTACCTACATCTGGATACATAGCTGGAATGGCTATCTTCAGCAGCTGACAGCAATTGCACACTGCTTCCTGGACCATGGGAAGGCCTACTATGGAGCAAGGATCACAGAGAAGACATTAATATTCACCAGTTACACAAAAAAGAGAGACATCAAATTCAGTCATACTGCATTTTTGAGCAGAGCTGAAGACACTATCAGAATTATCAGAGGCTTGAAAGATACAAACAAGTTGCCTCCTAGTGCATCCCCACTTAATTTTTCCATTTGCCAGGGTTAAAGGATCCTTGAGTTGATAATGGTTTGTCATACATGTGATTAAGTGGAGAACCCAATTGAACTGCTATTTCAGATGTGGTCTCCTCCTGGAACTAAGGAATACAACCCCTGACATTGGATGTGCAGCCAGTGATACATTTTCCCCCATTCTGAGTCACAGTGAACATCAGAGGCAATTTGCTTGCATCTAGTAGGGAGAAGGCAATGGCACCCCCTACTCCAGTACTCTTGCCTGGAGAGTTCCAGGGATGGGGGAGCCTGGTGGGCTGTAGTCCATGGGGTCGCTGAGAGTCGGACATGACTGAGAGACTTCACTTTGACTTTTCACTTTCATGCATCGGGGAAGGAAATGGCAACTCACTCTAGTGTTCTTGCCTGGAGAGTCCCAGGGATGGGGGAGCCTGGTGGGCTGCCATCTATGGGGTCGCACAGAGTCGGACGCAACTAAAGCGACTTAGCAGTAGGAAGAACACTCATACGTTTACTATCCTAATTCAGGAATGTGTAAATTCTCCCAATCCATTCTACAGTTTATTCTGCTGGATCTTGATGGCTTCATTATCTTCCAGAACATCATGTTTGTCCCGTAGCTTGGTGACAGTATGGCGCCTTGGCACACTAAATATCTTAAGCTGAAGGAATCTGAGAAAATGGCAGAAGCAGGAAGGCCATTCTGACCTCTTCTCCCACCCCTCCCCTTACTTCTCCTTGAAACAGGTCATAAAACTTCCCTGTGAAAAGTACCCTCCCTATACCAGAAGGTAGGAAGACATTCGTAAGAGATGAGAAATTTGAGGTTAAGACATTTGTACAAAACTGTGCCGTCAAACCTTATTAAATGCACTCTTATCTTCCCAGTTACCTCTTCACTATTTATTACTCCAGCCCAGCACCACCTCCCCTTTTGTAGATTTAAATGTTAAAACTTTTTAAAATTAGTTTTTATTGGAGTGTAGTTGCTTTACAATATTGTGTTAGTTTCTGCTGTACAGCAAAATGAATCGTACATATATCCCCTCACTTTTGGACTTCCTTTGTCTTCTCAATGCTTCACAAGTTTATTGTTCCTCTGTTTAAAAGATATAAAATCTTCCTTCCATGGTTACTTCTTTGGGCCTTGATTTTCTTGTGAAGGCTCCCTTGCACATGTAAAAAGTTCATTAAAACTTTTCTCCTGTTATCCGTCTTTGCCAGTTTAATTTTCAGACCCAGTCAGGGACCTTAAAAGGGTCAAGGAAAACTTTTTCCTCTCCTACAGCAGGTAAGACCTAGAACTAACAGAGTCCTTAGATGTTTGGCAAGATACATTTGTGCAGAGGGTGAGTTGTACGTTCTGTGAAACCGAGCGCCTGTACAATTCCAATAATCGGTACAAGGTTAGATAGGAAATAATTTTAGCTTTGGGCACAAGTGTCTGTTGCAACCACTTATTTCTGCTATTGTAGTGAAAAGCAGCCGTAGACAATATGCAAACAATAAGCATGACTGTGTTCCCACAAACTTTATTTACAAAAACAGGCTGTGGGCTTGATTTGGCTTGTAGATCTTAGTTTGCAGACCCCTCCCTGATCTAGCACATGTCAGATAGCTCCTCCAAGGAGAAAATGGTCTTTCTTGGTCTCCCTTCCACTATGAAGGCAGAGAAGGCAATGACACCCCACTCCAGTACTCTTGGATGGAGAATCTCATGGATGGAGTAGCCTGGTGGGCTGCAGTCCATGGGATCACTAAGAGTTGGACACGACTGAGCGACTTCACTTTCACTTTTCACTTTCATGCATTGGAGAAGGAAATGGCAACCCACTCTAGTATTCTTGGAGATTCCCAGGGACAGAGGAGCCTGGTGGGCTGCCATCTGTGGGGTTGCACAGAGTCGGACATGACTGATGCGACTTAGCAGCCACTATGAAGGAGGCATGATGGTAACTGAGTCTCTGAAAAATTTGGAATTCAGTTAATGTTGCATTTGGATATATTGTTCTTACCCATTTGCCAAGTGACCTGAAAAAAACTAGAAGCCTTAAAGGGGCCCAGATTGAAAGAAGGATCTCTGAGCTCTTCCAAAATGCAATCTGGGTGGCTCTCTGATCACCTCTTCTGATCTGGGGATACAACAGGCTTCATGCGTCTACTGTGAATAAAGGTGCTAAATGGTCTCATGTGAGAACACCATTCTGATATTCTTACCTTCCTGAGCCTCCAGCCCTTTCAGTATTCTGCAGGGGCAGTTTTGGTACCTCCTCCTCATCTATTGATACTATTGGCCAAATTGTGCCCAAGCTTCAAAGAGCCATCCCAGCTGCCTTTGAGGCCTCCTGACTGTTTATAGGAAGTCTTGGATAGACGGTTGGCTGAGCTGTCATTTTCTTTTTGTCAGGGCTTCTGAAGCTGTTGACCACAAGTAGCCATATCTATAGTCCTTACAGTTACCACCATTGACATGTCATTCAATGTCCCCATGCTTTCTTTAACTCCTTCCAACCTACCTCTGTCTTGGTACTTTGTACTTCTGGGGATTATCACCACCCCACCCACCACCAGCAGTGGGTTCTTATCATCTGGCCAGTGAGTATTACAATTCCAGAATCCCATCTGGAAGTCCTACTTTCCAGGGCCATGTGTTTTTTTTTTTTGAAGACTTTTTTGGTTGTTGTTGTAGATTATTTAAAAAGTCTTTATTGAATTTGTTACAACATTGCTTCTGTTGTTATGGGGTTTTTTTGGACCACAAGACATGTGGAATCTTAGCTCCTTGACCAGGGATCAAACCTGTACCCTCTGCACTGGACCACCAGGGAAGGCCCCCAAGACCACTTCTTAATCTCAACTTTCATAGATTAAGTTATCCCTGAAAGCAGATCTAGAGACAAGTGTTTATGGGCAGGTTATTGATATTGGGATGTGACTCCAGAGAACATAGGTGGGAGTCTGGGAAGAGGAAAACAGGGATGAAAGGAAGGCCAATGTCAGGTTGTGTTATTGAGCTGCTCACCATGGTGGGTGATTGGGACTTTTCCATTGGGACCCTCTAAGAACTTCAGAATTGTCCACCCAAGTGATGAAAAAAGGAAGCGTTTCTCTATTGCTTCCATGGAGTGCTGCTACCCTCTTATTTCTAGGTTTGCCTATGCCTGACAACGGAAAGGGCCCCTGTAGGCATATTACACCACAGTGTCAGAGAATGCCAGGGCAAATGCCTGAGATAAGTGGCAGGAGTGAGGCGATTATCTATCAGGCTAAGTCTGCAGGCTTGTTGCTGCAGTAATAGGTGGCTCAGTTCAGTTCAGTTCAGTCGCTCAGTCATGTCTGACTGAGTCAGAGTCTGACTCTTTGCGACCCCATGAACTGCAGCACTCCAGGCCTCCCTGTCCATCACCAACTCCTGGAGTCCACTCAAACCCATGTCCATTGAGTTGGTGATGCCATCCAATCATCTCATCCTCTGTCATCCCCTTCTCCTCCTGCCCTCAATCTTTCCCAGCCCCAGGGTCTTTTTAAATGAATCAGCTTTCCGCATCAGGTGGCCAAAGTATTGGAGTTTCAGCTTCAACATCAGTCCTTCCAATGAACACCCAGGACTGATGTCCTTTAGGATGGACTGGTTGGATCTCCTTGCAGTCCAAGTGATTCTCAAGAGTCTTCTCCAACACCGAAGTTCAAAAGCATCAACTCTTCTGTGCTCAGCTTTCTTTATAGTCCAACTCTCACATCCATACATGACCACTGGAAAAGCCATAACCTTGACTAGATGGACCTTTGTTGACAAAGTAATGTCTCTGCTTTTGAATATGTTGTCTAGGTTGGTCATAACTTTCCTTCCAAGGAGTAAGCGTCTTTTAATTTCATGGCTGCAATCACCATTTGCAGTCATTTTGGAACCCAGAAAAATAAAGTAATAGGCAGAAATGAAGATAAATTGAGAAGATGTGAAGCAAGCAAAAGAGGTGATGGATATACTGTGCCCGGGTTCATGGCTTCTGCACTCCATGTCTCTTGCCACTGCTAGTACCTAGTTTTCCAGCCCCACAGACCAACTCTAAGTCCCTGATATGTACAGTGAAAGAAATAAGGCAATGGACTGATTATTATGACAATTACTGGTTTTATCATAATCTACTTTTCTGGATGAACTTAAAGGACAGTGAATATCATATTGAAGATTTGGATATGACAACAGGTGGGAGGTAACCAACGACAAGTTTAGGATGTTTTTTCCAGAATGGAATACATATTCTGAATGGGTGACTATAGATTTGGGAACTGAGAGGTGGAGGTGGGGTGGTACCTTTTATAACTGAAAGGAATGATTCATGCTCAGAATGTTGCTTCTTAATTTGGGGTTCTGTGGTTTGCTAAACCTTAGAAAGTACCCAAGGAAGGAATAATCTCATTGGGATAACAGTCATTCTTCTACTAAATTAGAAGTTACGAGGTGTTCCCTGGCCACTTGGGCTCTAGGAGACATGCAGAAAACAGAGTTTGGCTTATGTGGTTGACCTTGACCAATGAAAAGAAACTGTATTTGAATACAAAATAGAGGGCAGAGAGGAATATGGAGGGAACTCTGACGATTTCTTTGTTCTTGTTGTATTACCATGCCCCCTGGTTAGACTGTTAGACCTATACAGGAACAAGACCACCAAGGACTGAGATGTTTTGAGACTGAAAAGTTGGGTCACTTTGTTAGAGAAGATCCCTCATAAGTTGTGGTACTGGAAGAAGAGGGGAAATGTGCACTGCGTAGTGGATAGGGGTCCTCCTTTATGTTGCTCTGGATTTGTGTTCACTTACAGAAGAGAGACCTGGAGGGAGATGGCAATCCACTCCAGTAGTCTCTCCTGGAGAATCCCCATGGACAGAGGAGCCTGAGGGGCTATAGTCCATAGGGTCGCAGAGTTGGACACGACTGAAGCGACTTAGCACGCACTCACAGAAGAGAGAACAGTATCTTTTACTGCTATTTTCTTGCTTGTTGGAGGAGGGGGCTCTAGGATTGAGCAAGGTAGAGCTAGGGATGAAGGCTTCATTTTCTTCCTTCATCTTCTTTTGATTAAAACTTTGACTGGGGCTCCACCTTCAACAAGCTCTGCTCCCCAGATTAGGGTTTACATACGCCTAGGGCTATGTGGCCATGTGTTGGAAGACATGAAACCATCTGCTGGGTATTCATTCTACTTGAAAAATTAGGAAAACATTTAAAAACAATTAAAGCCAAAATTATGAAGCAGATTGCAAAATGCACATGCTTTTTTGAAAGGAGAAATGATAGCTCCAAATAAATTTTATGTTTGTAAAAAGCTGCTTTAGACTTCAACTCTTCCTTGTTTCCTTCAGTCTCTCTTCTGGAGTATGTATCATTACTTTCATGAGTAAGGTTGCATGGCATTGATGTACCGATATACGCCCTTGCTTCCAGGAAGTTGTCCTTGCTTCCTTCTACAGGTATGTCTCCCACCACTTTCCACAACATTTCCCAGCTGTGATCACACCCAACACCCAACACCCAACTGCTCCTGTTCCCCAAGTGTGCACTGACTTTCACACTACTATGCTTTTTGCCCTGTCATTTGTAAATTTTTTTCTTTCTGAATTGCCTTCAAAATCCAGCTTTGTGCCCTGTTTTCCAAAGCTTTGTCATCCCTTCCCCAAGTATAGGTACTAATTAAGGGAATCATTTTTTTTCAGATACTTTGTTTATAGTACTTCACACCCAATCTGTCCTGGTTTCTGGATGATTGCCTGTGACTGTTGGTCTGGGTATTACTGTTTACGTGACTGTTTCCCCTGTGAGGGTATTAGAGATGAAGATGAATCTAAGCCCGTGACTATTTCTCAATACCAAGCATCCTGCCTGGCAAGAGAAAAAACAAAAAACAAAAAACCTCAAGTATATTTTAAGATATTTTTGTGAATAACTGAACAAATCAATAGCAGAATGACCCTAGGGACCCTAGACAGCCCTCTCTGCTGACTGGTACTGGTGGTGGGGTTTCTGGTCACACAAACAGCCGTCCCGTTTAAATTATTTGCTCTTTCCTTTTTTTTTTTCTAAGCCCCAAAGACCTTGAGGCACAATAACCTCTTCGCCTGCATGAATTTTGCAAGTCATCAATTTCTGATCATGGCCCATTTCCTTTGTCAAGGGGAGAAAGTGATTCCCTGCAGTCTTCTGAATTTACAGAGCAAAGCTGTCCAGATGTGTCTGGCCTACCTCTCTGCTCCCTCTCCCTCACAGCCCCCCTCATTTTCCTTCCAAATGAAATTCATTCCTGGCTGAGGAGAGAGAGGAAGGATTAAGGGGTCCACATGCAGCTTCTTTCAAGCTTTGGGGGAGGGCAGATGGTTCCTGTCAGTGTTTTCTTTCCACGCAGATTTTGTTCCTTAAGACAAAACTCAGGCTGTGCAACCCAGGATGGCTTTGCCTCAGTCCCTGGGGCTGGAGGGGCCCCACCTCAGGCTGGGTCAGTGCAGGGCAGGAAGAGACCTGCCTGTTGCTGGCTTCAGAGTTAAGAAGTGCTCTGGGATCCAGGATGGAAGCATTGTGCTTCCCTCACAGCTGGGCTGTGTTCATGTTTCTTACTGTGAACCATGTTCAGAAGTAATTCTTAGAACTCAGAGAATTCAAGAAAAGCCAGGTAGGGAATTCACAAAGAGTTAGAACTTGAAAAATTGGGGTGATTTGTTCAGAAGGAGAGGGTAAAAGTGGACGTTCTAAGCAAACACCATAGTGGGAATGTGAAATTTACCAACAACCTGGTATATTTCAATCCAACAAATATTTGTTGAGTACCTAGTGTTACTTTGAACTGTGGTGTTGGAAAAGACTCTTGAGAGTCCCTTGGACTGCAAGGAGATCCAACCAGTCCATTCTGAAGGAGATCAACCCTGGGATTTCTTTGGAAGGAATGATGCTAAAGCTGAAACTCCAGTACTTTGGCCACCTCATGAGAAGAGTTGACTCAATGGAAAAGACTCTGATGTTGGGAGGGATTGGGGGCAGGAGGACAAGGGGACGACTGAGGATGAGATGGCTGGATGGCATCACGGACTCAATGGACCTGAGTCTGAGTGAACTGTAGGAGATGGTGATGGACAGGGAGGCCTGGCGTGCTGCGATTCATGGGGTCAAAAAGAGTCGAACAGGACTGAGCGACTGAACTGAACTGAACTGAACTGAACTGAACCTAGTATTAAATGGGGCTTCCCTGGTATCTCAGCTGGTAAAGAATCTGCTTCCAATATGGGAGACACAGGTTCAATCCCTGGTTCAAGAAGATCCCTTGGAGAGGGAATGGCTACCCACTCTAGTACTCTTGGCCTTCCCTGGTAGGTCAGGCTATAAAGAATCTTCCAAGAGCTACCCACTCCAGTATTCTTGCCTGGAGAGTTCCATGGACAGAGACTGAGGGACTATAGTCCATGGGGTCACCAAGAGTTGGACCCGACTGAGTGACTTTCACTTTACTCACTAGTGTTCAAGAAGACAATGTAGGTGATAAACAAACTTCATGAAGCAGGACAGTCTCCAATCATAGTACTGCAACATGGGGGCAGTAGGCAGGAAGCTTATAGGGTAAAGAATAAAGAACAAGGAAGAGAAAAATAGAAAATATCTCATTGGCGGGGGTCACCTATCAACCTTGTTTGTGGTGAGAAGGAACAAGGAAGTAAATAGAGAGCCCAGAGCTGGCTTGGTATCTGGGGACAGGCTGACTGGGTATACTGTGTTTCTTGGCAAGTAGGGAATTTGTAAGAAAATGAAAGCTATTCACATTTTGGTTTCCTGATGTGGCACCCTGGGCATGAGGGGCTCCATCTTGGGCCTAGAAAGTTATTTCTACACCAGAATGTGCCAGAGATACGAGTTTATGGGTCTGTCCCGCATCAGGCAGAAAGTTACTAGCAGACAAGGATTGTTTGCTTTGCAGTCAGATAAGAAGGATTCAAAGGGTTTGGGGGTATCATGTCCTCTGAACCACACCCCAAACTGGATGGCAGGGATCAGAACTGAATATGGTTTCTGAAGTCAGGCTCACTGCCTGGCAGCCACAATGATGTAGATGTGTGTATACAAAGTTCAGAAAAGCAAAGAGAAGAGAGTAGTCAGTTCCATCTGGTGGAGTCAAGGAGAATATGAATCTGAACTGAACTTAGAAGAGAGAATAGGGCTCCTTTGGCTGGACGGAGAAGGGGGTTTTAGGTTGAGGAACAACAAAGACACAGATATATGAAAGAGTATGTACATTTGAGGGGGAACAGTGAATAGTTTGTATTTTTCAGAGTGTTTATTCAACAATTATTGGTTTTTTTAAAATATATATATATTTTTTGATGTGGGCCATTTTAAAATTCTTTACTGGATCTATTACAATATTGCTTCTGTTTTATGTTTTGGTTTTTTGGCCTTGAGGCATGTGGGATCTTAGTTCCCTGACCAGGGATTGAACCCTAACCACCTGCATTGGAAGGCAAAGTCTTAGCCACTAAACTACAGGGAAGTCCCCCACTGATTACTTCTTAAGCACCTACTATGTGGCAGAAACTGTTCCAGGTGCTCAGGATGCAGGAGTAATCAAGGCAGGTTTCTTTCTTTCTTGCTGTACTAGTTTGTAAGGGCTGCCACAATAAGGTACAACAGGCCGGTGGCTTAAACAACAAAAATTATTTTCTTGACATCTGGAGGCTAGAGGTCTGAGATGGAAGTGTAGGCAGGACTGGCTTCCTTTTTGGCTGTGCTGCGTCTTTGTTGCTGTGGGCTTTTTCTCGTGGTGAGTGGGGCTCTTCTCTAGTTGCAGTGTGCAGGCTTCTCATTGTGGTGGCTTCTCTTGTTGCTGAGCACAGGCTCTAGGGTATGCACACTTCAGTAGCTGTGGCACATGGGCTCAGTAGTTGTGGCTCCGAGACTCTAGAGCACAGGCTCAATGTTTGTGATGCAGGGGCTTAGTTGCTCCTTTGCATGTGGGATCGTCTTGGATCAGGGATTGAAGCAGTGTCTCCTGCTTTGGCAGATGGATTCTTTATCACTGAGCCATCAGGGAAGTCCCAGGACTGGCTTCTTCCCCAGCCTCTTCTTGGCTAGTAGATGGCCATTTTCTCTCTGTGTCCTCCTGTGGTCGTCCCTCTGTATTTATCTCCACCCTAATACTCCTCTTATAAAGACACCATCATGCTGCATTAGGGCCCACTGTAGTGACCTCATTTTAACTTAATTACCTCTTTCAGAATCCTGTCTCTAAATACAGTCACATTCAGAATTACTGGTGGTAGAACTTCAACATGTGAATTTTGGGGGCTATACAGTTTGGCTCATGACACTTGCTGGGAATTTACATTTTAGTGTGCATCAGGTTTGGTGGTGGGTGGTTTAGTCGTGTCCAACTCTTGAGATCCATAGACTGTAGCCCAACAGGCTCTTCTGTCCATGGGATTTCCCAGGCAGTAATACTGGAGTGGGGTTCCATTGCCTTCTTCAATGGATCTTCCTTGTCCAGGGATTGAAGCCAAGTCTCCTGCATTACAAGCAATACAGATTCTTTACAGACTGTGTCAGGTTTGAGGGGCAACAAATGACTATACCAATAAACAAATAAACAAACTAGGTAATGTTATTTAAAATACTTTAAAATATTTATTTATTATTTATTTTTGGCTGTGATGGATCTCAGTTGCAGTATGCAGGGTCTTTGCTGTGGTGCAGAGGCTCAGTAGTTGCAGCCCATGGACTTCCCAGTGGCATGTGGGGTCTTAGTTCCCTAGCCAGGGATCAAACCGACGTCCCCTGCATTGAAAGGCAGCTTCTTAATCACTAGACTGCCAGGAAAGTCCCCACACTTGGTAATTTTAGATAATGATAAGTATTGTAAAGAAAATAAAAATAAGATAATGGCATAGAAACTGGCCATTCATTATTATGTGTTATCTCTATATTATAGCAAATATATAAATATTTTTTTTCCCAGCAAATGTTGGAACACCTTATCTGAACCAAGATTTAGGTATTTTGATGGAGATCCTTTAGATTTGTTGCAAGGTCCCTCAGGCATCATCCTTGCTCTTCAGAAATTCATAATGTAGTAGAGGGAACCTATGTACACACAAGAAAACATATGAGGAGACCCCACCATGGAGCTAAGTGGCTCATCAGGAACACTGGCACTGTTTCAACAGGGCGAGAGGGGGTGGGCAGTGGTGGGATACTCCCTGGCATCATGTGGGGATATCAGGATCTTTGGGCTCTACTCAACAGGGAAAATCCATTTCCATCTTGGGTCCCAGAGATGAAATTCTTTTGCCAGCAAAGGGAGTGGAATAAAACATTCTTTGATGATGACAACGGAGGCTCAAAGTATGCTGGTCCTTTTCTATAACTGAGGCCAGGAAGACACAGAGGCCCAGGTCAGGAAGGACTGGCAAGTACCAGCTGGGTTAATTTATCATAAGATGTAGGCATTTACTCTGGACACCATGATGGATAAAGGCTCGGGCTTACAGTCAACTTTGAACAAGCTCTGAAGGAGAGATTGAAAACACAGATCCCCTAGGAAGTGGCAGTGTCAGCCTGGATCATTGGTCAAGAGCCGTAAGGGACTTTTTCTAAGGGGAACTTCAGAAATCAGGTGGTACAAGGGGAGGAGTCCATGGAGGCTAAACTGAGCCTGGAGAGGAAGTTCACTGGTTCCACAGGGAGGAGGAAAAAAGGCTCCATCAGTTAGTTATTCATGCTGGTGAAGCTCCAGGTTTAACGGGCCTCAGTATCTCTTGGAGATGACGGGGCTGCGCCTGGCAGCATTCAGTAGGGGGCGTCTGCATAGAACCTTGGACCATCATTTTGAACAAGCTGACCAGCCCCGTGTTTAGGATGTAGGTAGTGGACTGCTGATCACACTGTAGGGAATTCTGCATTATTATATACACAAGGGACTTAAATTAACTGTATGATAAGTTGTATATAGTGTTCTAGCCTAGTTTAGTCATTCTCAGCTATATAAAAAGTCCCTAGTGAAAGCAGTTGTGCAACTACAGTGGTATATAAGTATGTGCCCAGGCAGGTTAGATCCTGCCTGACAATCCCCATTACTGTTCTGCTGCCTGGAGCAGGCAAAACCAGAGTCAAGCTCTCCTGCAGACTTGTGGGGTGCCTGAGGAGCAGAGCAGGGCTGAGAAGACTACATTGCTCGAGTTCCCAAAGCAGCTGGAAGGGAGAAGGAGAAGACAGTGTATGCTGTTTTAATATGATTTCTCATTACATTTATTGAGCACATGCTATGTGCCAGATACTTGGGTTCCCCTAGAAGCAGACACCCCTGAGAGGAAGACTGAAAGGCAAACGGTTTAACTGAGTTATGATCCTAGGAAACACACACAGGACAGAGAATAGGAAAGGAAAGGAAACCAGTAGGGAGTTACTATGGGCAGCTGGAGCCAAGTCACACAGGATCCTCTGGGAGGACAACTGACCCACTTTACCTGGGGTTAACGGGCTTGCTGAGATGAGGAACTTTCAGTGCAAAATCGAGGGAAAGTATGAGAAAAGTGTCAGTCACTCAGTTGTGTTATGTCCAGCTCTTTGACTCTTTGCGACCCCATGGACTGTAGCCCACCAGGTTCCTCTGTCCATGGAATTCTTCAGGCAAGAATACTGGAGTGGGTTGCCATTCCCTTCTGCAGGGGCTATCCTCGATCCAGGGATCGAACCCAGGTCTCCTGCATAGCAGGCAGATTCTTTACTGTCTGAGCCACCACAATCCAGAGAAATCCATGGCAAATTCAGACACCTCAGTCACTCAGTCTGAGAGTCCCTGTAACACATATACCTAAACTATCCCAACTGAGGTTGAGGAAACCCAACTGTTCATAATCCACCAATTTCCTATCCAACTGTTCAGGGAAGATGCAGTTTCTAGATGCCCAACCTAGGGAGCCAGTTTCTCCTTACAGCTCCTGAGAAGTCCGGAGTGCTGAGTAAACTAGTGTTCTAACTGGTGCAGGCACAAGAGTGCTTCTCACGGCAGCCCCTTGCACGACTGACCACGTTTTCTGGTCTCATTTCCCTTTTTCTTCACTTTCACCGACTGAACTTGTGTCTCCAGAGTGAAGCATCAACCCTGTATGTAGTCTTGCGCCAGGCTCTGCTTTCTAGAGAAGCTGGTCTAATTTGACTGAATTATGGGAGACCTGAGTTCAAATCTCAGTTGTTTGGCTGACTTGCTGTGTCATTTTGGATAACTTTTCTCTTCTAGACCTCAATTTTCCTACTTCCAAAATAGTAGCTGGAGCTATACGATGTCTGAAGTCTTTTCCTGTCCCCATATCCTTTGGTCTTAAAAGATTCTCCTAAAAGAGCCTTGTGAGTTCCCTGCTAAACCCGAAGCCTTAGACTCCTTTCAATTCAGTCTTATTTTTCCCCATCACTCTTAACGAATCTTGGTTTCCTGGGCAATTTTTGTTTAAAAGAAAAAAGGAAAGGAGGAGAAAGCAAGTTTGGAAACTCATAGCCCCTACACCCCAAGGAGATTTTCCTAAAACAATCTCTCTCTCTCTCTTTTTTTTTTTTTTTTTGGTGGGGGCAGGGGGAGAGTTACTTTGCAAGGAAATTTAGTCATTCTAAAATGGCCTTTGAAACTAAAGACTATGGAAAAGTTGAAGGAAAAGCACAAAGTGATTGGGGATAAATAGTTCCATATGAGTTACTGGATATAATATTCCTTCTTGTACTACTCAGCGCTGGCTGAAAGCAGACACTGCATGCTTGGTGTGTGCTAACAGATGTGTGTTTAGGCTTAATGGGATTTTAGAAGGGTCAAGAATTCCCCCAAACTACACTTGCACCACTCTGTTCTCCGAGGGTCATGAGAAGCTACTCAAAATCTCACCTCCTTTTTGTTGCCAACCTTTAAAGTTTTTATTCACTTCTTTCTATGATAAGCAATTTGGAAAAATCAGAGGGTGGATACTGGTGCTAATAATAAGTAATAATATGAATAGTAATAAATTAATATTAAAAACAAGTAATATTAATAAATAATATTATTCCCATAAGACGTATAGAAAACCTGAATGAACTTCTTGGCCAATACAATAATCGTACAATCATTACCGTTTATCAATGTGTTATGTGTTAACTCATTTGAGTTTCACAAAGTGAGTTCAGTAACTTGTCCAAAGTCACATGACAGTGGAGGGGAAGATGAACTTGGATTGGATCTGTGCTAATGGAAAAGAACAGTCTGTGCTGTGGTCATGGGTGAAATGAGAAGGAGGGCTGTGAACTGGGCAGTGGACTGGAGCAGAACCTTTCAGGTATCTTCCAATTTGATGTTTGCTTCTTCGGGCAGTAGAGAATTAAACAGCTATTATAAGCCAAGCCTTGTGACAGTCACTCAGTCGTGTCCGACTCTTTGCAGGCCATAATACTGGAGTGGGTAGCTTTTCCCTTCTCTAGGGGATCTTCCCAACCCGGGGATCAAACCCAGGTTTCCAGCATTGCAGGAGAATTCTTTACCAGCTGAGTCACAAGGGAAGTCCATGAATACCGGAGTGGGTAGCCTATCCCTTCTCTAGGGAATCTTCCCAACCCAGGCATCGAACTGGGGTCTCCTGCATTGCAGAAGGGTTCTTTACCAACTGAGCCATCAGGGAAGCCTGTGGTTGCAAAGAGGAATCAAATACAGCTATGTACTTTTGGGAGGTGACATTTGGGAAGATAAGGTTTTTTACAGAAGTCACTAACTCTAACCCTAATCCTAACCCTAATATATGGAATGCTTCACAGATATGGGGGTCATTTTAGACACAGATAATTACCATCCAGCAGACATGACGGAGCAAAAGGCCAGGGACAGTTACAAGGAATATCCAGAGGCAGCATGCTGCGTTGGCAGGAGTCCCAACTCTGGGGTGAAAGTATGGTTCAAAATCTGGTTCTTCTGTTTCCTAGCTGTGTGACCTCTGGAAAGTTACTTAATCTCTCTGAGCCTGAGGCTCAAGAAAGATATATCACTGGAACAAGACTCTGACGTTTATACACGATTTGAGCACCTAGAAATATTAAGGAAAGAAATACATTAAAATTATTAGAGTTATAAGATTATGAGTAATTTCTTTAAACATTTTTCCTATGTAGGGGGAAAAACACACATGAAAACAATAGCAAGTATTTCTGAGTTCTAGTGTTGGCAGCAGAATTGAATTTTTTTTTTTTTTTTTTTTGGAGGGAGATTTCTTTATTGTTTAGGAAAAGCACTGAAATTAGCTTTTGGTTCTGGAGCAGCATGGCCAGAAGCCAGTATGTAAGGAGAGCTTGAAGTAGAGCGTCTGCTTAGTTGCTCAGTTGTGTCCGACTCTGCAACCCCATGGACTGTAACCTGCCAGGCTCCTCTGTCCATGGGGACTCTCCAGGCAAGAATATTGGAATGGGTTGCCATGTTTCCCTCTAGAGGATCTTCCTGACCCAGGGATCGGACCAAGTCTCTTACATTGCAGATGGATTCTTTACTGTCTGAGCCGCCAGGGAAGCCCTGAAGCAAAAGGAATAGACGGTAAATTGCTCTGCATCACCATCTAGAAGGTGCTGTTGGCTTCCTGGCTACGGGGCGCATGATAATAGTGCCTGTGGCAGAGAGCGACTATTGTTTGAGAAATCTGCTTCCTTTTCCTATTGGGCACAAGTTGTTTTATGTTTGCCAGCCTTTTTTGTAATAAGGCATGGCCATGTGTTCTAGTTAATGGAATATGGGTGGAAATTCACATGCCACTTGCAACACTGGCCACCTAAATAAATAATTCACACACGATTCCTTCTCTTGCCGTCTTCAGACTGGGTGTTGATGTCCAGAGAAAGCTGTGTAGGAGAAAGCTGTGCAGAAGACGGCAGATCCTCTGAGCCTGGGTCCATGTACAATTCTATGGAGTACAGCTCTGTGAGCCTTGCCTCTCATTGGCTGGACTTTGAAAGGGTAGACAAAATTCTTCTTTCAAACCCCTGGGATGTCAGAGTTTTGCTGTTAAAGTAGCTAGTGTTATCTCAACTAATATAGTAATACATTTTGGGCTTCTTCAGCAGTATCCAGAGGGAGAGAACTGGGACCATGGGACCCAGGGGAGAGGAGGTAAGAGGGAATTCCCTTTCATGAGGTTAGTCCAGATGGAGCAAAATGGCACCCTGCTTTGGTGAGCATGGTAGTCCCTTATATAGACTCAGGACATTGGTCTTTGGATTCAGCGCCATCTGGGGTTCATTTCATTTTTCTATTTTACTTTTTAGTGTTGTAGTGCCCTTGTCGTCCCTTCAGGCCTTGAGTAGAGTTGGTCAAACACTCAGGTATAGCATCACCTGTACTTTGGGAAATTAAGGGAAGATCAGTGTTCAGTGTTTAGGTGTGGGAAGGCCAGTGAAGATGCAGTGGCGGATTGGGGAAGCTTGAATGGGCAGAGTTGAATGGTAGAGAAGCTTGGAGCAGAGGTCGCAGAGAGAGAGGACTACCATAAGAATGTAAGTTATCCTGGGATCTTCAGAAGTAGCTGGTGGTCGTGTGGGTGGAGTGTGCTTTTGTTCCTACAGTTATGCAAGTTGATATTTTCACTGTGTTACAGCCCCTTAGATTCTGAAGGGGCTCTTTAGGTGTCTCTTTACTGGGGAACTCCAGGATATTTGAGTTGCCTGTATTTTTAAAGTTTTATTCAATGTTTATTAATTTTTATAAAGGGAAAATACATTCTGAAAGAGCATAAAAGAAAGCAACGAAAATGAAACAGTCTGGAACACAGCACTGGATCTAGTAGATAGTATAGCTGCCTCTTCTATTCTAACCTTCATCATCAATTTATTTTATTATTTAAAAATTATTTTATTGAAGTGCAGTTGATTTAGAATGTTGTGTTAGTTTCTGGCAGACAGCAAAGTGATTCAGTTATACATTCTTTTTCATATTCTTTTCCATTATGGCCTATTGAGGGTATTGAATATAATTCCCTGTGCTATACAGTAGGATATTGTGGTTGAGCCTTTCTACACAAAATAGGCTGCACCTGCGAATCCCAAACTCCCAATCTATTCCTCCCTCACCCTCATCCCCTTAGCAACCATAAGTTTGTTCTATAAAAAATATGGAATATTTCACAAAAGTGTATGCTATACTTGTGCAATCTTGTGTCAACTTGTCTATATCATTCCAATTTTAGTATGTGTGTGGCCAAGAGAGCACCATTGTCAGTTTAATCATAAATTCTTGGAAGGAGGAACTTGGCACTATTTTAAATGATTATTATTATCCATTGGTTATCAGATGCATTGTGATTTTAGAACATTTACGTGGGAAAAAATGTCCTCTGAGACTTAAGAAAGTAGCCCAGGGTGGTGATCTGCTTCCTGGTGTTACACTCACTAGCTCTCCTGGGATGGAGAAGCCTTCCCCAATGGTTGCTCTTAAACAGTTAGTGTAACAAAAATCCAACTATTTAGATCAAATCACTGTCTTTCCTCTTGTGTTTAGAGTAAATATCAGTTTATTTATCACCAGTTCTTGAGTCATGATTTATCAGCAGCTCTTGTTTGGATTCCTGGAAGTGGTATGACCCTAGTCCTATTCACACGCTCTGGATCCTTACTTCTTCTCAAGAGGCAGGATCTGGGCTGACATGGCAGATTGTGATGTTCTCTGGAAAACAAAGTGGCCCAGAGAATGTCCAGTGCTGATGTCACATGATGGAAATCAGACACCAGCAATCTGTCTTGAATTCAGTTGAAATGGTGGAGGGAGGAGGAACTCAAAGCCAGAAGCAGCAGCATCTCATGAGGACCTACTGTGTGCCATGGTGTGAGGTGCTTACACTTATGATCTTATTTAATCTTCACAACAACTCTGTGGGATGGTGAGTATCTCATGTCACACAGACAGGAAAGCCAACATTCAGAGAGGTTAAGTCTCTTGTGCACAAGATGACATGGCTAGGGACAAACACTGGTTATTCTAATTCTAGAGCCAATGTCCTTGACCATTGCATCATGAAAGACATTGAACATAGCTGGTGATGGTGCTTGGAGATAAGAAACATCTCGGAGGGAATGCAGTTGTTGTCTTCAAAGCCCTAGGAGGCAGAGCGATGAAGTAGAAAGATTACAGGGCCAGAGAGACTGGAAGTATCCCCAGAGGCATACAGCTAATAAATGGTAGAACCAGGATAGTAACCAGGGGCTGTTGTAAGATTTATTTCTGCTTCTATAAGAAGAAAAAGAACAACTACTTCAGAGAGTTGTCGAAGGATTAAATGAAGCCACATTTGGAAACCATGTAGTCCTGATACTTAATAAATGCTCAATAAATGCTTAATTCCCACCTCACCCATTTCCTTTTGCCAAAAAGAGCTGATATGTGGAAGAATTTTGTTAAGTGGTCCCTACTGTCTAAAAATTAGAGATTTAAGAGAGTCAGGGTGAATTTTCTCTTAAAAAATTTTTTTTATTAAAAAAATTAAAAACAAATTTTAATTCATTTTTGTTTGCGCTGGGTCTTCGTTGTTGCATGGGCGTTCTCTAGTTGCAGTGAGTGAGGTCTACTCTCTAATTGTGGTACACAGGTTTCTCATTGCAGAGCACAGACTCTGAGAGCCTGGACTCAGTAGTTGTGACTCGTGGACTCAGTGGCTGTGACACCCAGACTTAGTTGCTCTGCCCCACGTGGAATCTTCCCAGACTAGGGATCAAACCCATGTCCTGTGCATTGGCAGGAGGATTCTTAACCACTGGACCACCACGGAAGTCCCAGGATGAATTTTTAATTCAATTCCACAGATGTTTTCTAGACACCTACTAAATGTCAGACTTAGAACTGGTCACTGAGCATGCAGAGATAAGAGGTGGGCCATGCCTTTAAGGAGTTTCCCTGGTGGGTCAGTGGTTCAGACTTCACTCTTCCACTGTAGGGAGCATGGGTTCCAGCCCTGGTTGGGGAACTAAGATTCCATATGCCACTTGGTATGGCCAAAAAAAAAAAAAAAAA
>SJYC01101752.1:0-24337 GCA_006408675.1 Madoqua kirkii
GGGGCAGAGGGGGGGGGGGGGGGGGGGGGGGTGGGGTGTGTGCAAGCCCTCAGCTGACATTTGACTTGAAGGCTGTGATCAGGGCTGTGGGACCACACACATGCTTCCTGGGTATTGCCTGATATTGGGTGAGTGAGGACAGGGGGAAAGAACAATGACCCACAGGACAGGAAAAGAGAGGATTACAGTACGGTTTGACCAGGGTTCCAGATGATATGAGCAGCACGGAGCAGGGAATGCCTGTGGTCAGCTCTGCCTGGCTGAGGACGTAGGGCTGCTTGTCCTTCCTAAAGGCAGCCTTCAGCCTCAACCTCGAGGCTGGGCTTCTTGTCTATCTCCTTTGAGTCTGGGAGCTCTCTGGGGAGAGACCCTGTGTTTTCTCTCTCTGGCCCCTGCAGTATCTTTCATGGGGTTGTGCAGGCCTGAGACAAGTCTCTGTTTCCCTAAGTGCATCCCTCACTGCTCCCCATCCTGTGCCTCAAATGTCAACTAACCAGACCACTGTGATCTTGGGCAGCAGTCCACCCACGTGTGTCCTCTTCTGGTGCTGCCTTCTGGAAAGAACGTGGGCTTTGGAGTCAGAGAGACCTGTTCTCACGCCTGTCGAGGCCTCACCTGTACACCCGGGAGGTTCCCTTGTAGGGTTATGGTAAACAGTAGTCACGCTGCATTTAGATCAGTCGAACATAGTCTTCCAAACATCTTAGTAATTA
The DNA here is from genome assembly GCA_006408675.1 of Madoqua kirkii. NCBI lineage: Eukaryota > Metazoa > Chordata > Mammalia > Artiodactyla > Bovidae > Madoqua > Madoqua kirkii. Next base: position 714 of record SJYC01101752.1, read on the forward strand.
TTATTGGTTAAAGTAAAACATCAACTTCTATTTAAAATTAAAGTAAATCCTTCAGTAAAATAAGCATGGCATTCAAATTAAAAAAACACATTTGCAATCATACATGAAAACCAACCTAGAAAAGGTTATTTTTTACAAGTCTGAATGTTTAGCATCCCACACTTAGGGCCTCTGGGCACAATACCTTGTGTCAAGCACAGCCCTAAAGACTGTTTCTGGGTCAGGCACACAAGGACGGCCACGGGGTACTGACACTGCAGTCTGTCCTCCTGAGTTCCTTTTAAAGACCTGAATTGTGTAGGGGCTGTGTCCCAGGCTCCCATTCCTCAGGCCTCAAAGACAAAGTTGTGACCCAGCTCAGCGGTTTCATCTCAGTTCCCATGGAAGCAAGTGGTGAAGTGATGAACTGGAAGCAACACCATCTTTATTCCGTTGCCACCTTGCACCACAAAGATTTTCCATGGGGAGGCTATTTTTAGCACTGTTCTTTAATGTGTCTACCTGTGTTCTTGAATGAGACATTAGGAATTCTTGTCTTTCTATTTCATTTTGTCTATTTCATTTATCCCATATTGTTGTTCAGTCACTCAGTCATGTCCGACTCTTTGCGACCCCATGCACTGCAGCACACCAGGCTTCCCTGTCTTTCACCGTCTCCCAGAGCTTGCTCAAACTCATGTCCATTGAGTTGGTAATGCCATCCAACCACCTCATCCTCTGTCACGGCCCCTTCTCCTGCCTTCAATCTTTCCCAGCATTAGGGTCTTTTCTGATGAGCTGGCTCTTCGCATCAGGTGGCCAAAATACTGCAGCTTCAGTTTCAGCATTAGTCCTTCAAATGAATATTCAGGATTGATTTCCTTTAGGATTGACTGGTTGGATCTCCTTGCAGTCCAAGGGACTCTTAAGAGTCTTTTCCAACACCGTAGTTCAAAAGCATCAGTTCTTCGGCGTTCAACCTTCTTTACAGTCCAACTCTTACATTCATACCTCACTACTGGAAAAACCATAGCTTTGACTATATAGATCTTTGTTGGAAAAGTTACATCTCTGCTTTTTAATATGCTGTCCAGGTTTGTCATAGCTTTTCTTCCAAGGAGCAAGCATCTTTTAATTTCATGGCTGCAGTCACCATCTGCAGTGATTTTGAAGCCAAAGAAAATAAAATCTGTCATGGTTTCCATTGTTTCCTCATCTGTTTGCATGAAGTGATGAGACCAGATGCCATGATCTTCATTTTTTGAATGCTGAGTTTTAAGCCAACTTTTTCCACTCTCCTCTTCCACCTTCATCAAGAGGCTCTTTAGTATCTCTTCACTTTCTGCCATAAAGGTGGTGTCATCTGCATATCTGAGTTTATTGACATTTCTCCTGACAATCTTGATGCCAGCTTGTGCTTCATCCAGCCTGGAATTTCTCATGATGTACTCTGCTTATAAGTTAAATAAGCAGGGTGATAACATAGAGCCGTGATGTACTCCTTTCCTAATTTGGAACAAGTCTGTTGTTCCAACTGTTGCTTCTTGACCTGCATACAGGTTTCTCAGGAGGCAGGTAAGTGAAAAAGTGAAAGTGAAAGCTTGCTCAGTCATGCCCCACTTTTTGTGACCTCATGGACTATACAATCAATGAATTTCTCCAGGCCAGAATAGTGGAGTGGGTAGCTGTTCCCTTCTCTGGGGAATCTTCCCAACCCAGGAATTGAACTGGGGCCTCCTGCATTGCAGGTGGATTCTCTATCAGCTGAGCTACCATCTCTTTAAAAATTTTCCACAGTTTGTTGTAATCCACAGTGTCAAAGGCTTCAGTATAGTCAATTAAACAGAAGTAGATGTTTTTCTGGAATTCTCTTACTTTTTCTATGATCCAATGGATGTTGGCAATTTGATCTCTAGTTCCTCTACCTTTTAAAAATCCAGTTTTAACATCTGGAAGTTCTAGGTTTGTGAACTGTTGAAGCCTAGCTTGGAGAATTTTGAGTATTACTTTGCTAGCGTGTGAGATGAGTTTAATTGTTTGGTAGTTTGAACATTCTTTGGCATTGCCTTTCTTTGGGATTGGGATGAACACTGACCTTTTTCAATCCTGTGGCAAAACGTGGTCCACTGGAAAAGGATATGGCAAACCACTTCAGCACTCCTGCCTTGAGAACCCCATGAAAGTATGAAAAGACAAAAGATTTATCCCATAATCAGAGTGAAATTGATTAGCTGAGAGCCTGTTCCTTCTGACTACTCCTTGCCCACCTGGGGTCCTCGGGGCTGAGAAACCTTGGGCTCCATGGGCACCAGCTGCCTGTTGGGCTGCAGTGGCCGTACAGACCACGGAGCGGCATGGGGACCTGGCTGTGGGCAGTGACGCTGGGTCACCCCCTTCTCTGTGTTGTGCTTAAGCAACAGCTGTTCTAAATCTACAGCTGGGAAGGGCTGCTCACAGCCATGGGAGACCAGGATTCCCTCTGTGCTGCTCTGAGCTCCACCAATGACCATTAGTCCTGAGGTTTAGTATTTGACAAACATGTATTGACCTCTTACATAAAGATCAATTCCTGTGCCAGGTACATCCTGTTATAAGTTCTCTTTCAGTGCCTTTTCCCACATAATCCCTTGGCCTTGGACTAGCCATCTGCTTTCTCTGTACCTGCTGAAGTCCTACCCATCTATCAAGATCCAAATGTGGCCTCCTTTTGATAGACAGGTGTCTTTTCTCATGCTCTCTTTGTGCCTGGGTACTTGTTCAGTGTGGGGCATCCATATCGCATGCATTTCTTTAAAACAAGGGTCTAGTTCTGTGCCTAGTTTGCAGAACTTCCTCCTGCCTGGGGTGTTCTCCTTCCTTCTACCCCAACTCCATTCACCTGATTCATGCCTCCTCAGTGTTTAGATCTCAGCTGTACCATCACTCGGACCAGGAGACCTTTCTTGACTCCACAGACTGGGTGAGACCTCCCTCCCCTGTGCCCTCACAGCACTCTGTGCCCCTCTCCCCACCACCATCCCAGCACCTCTCATTCTCCACAGTGACATGTTACATTTTCTCCTCATGTCTAGAAAGCCAGTTCTGGGGAGATAGAAATCTTGCCTGTTTGGTTTACTTCTGTATTCTTGGTGCTGTCTAACAGCCCTCCAGGCACACTGGAAGCACACAGTTAATATTGGACAAATGAATGAGGAAATTTGGGTTTAGGTTTAGGGCTATCTCTCAGTGGTGTGGCCTTGGAAATGTCAGTCTGCTTTGAACCACAGTTTCTTCTTTGCTAAAGGGATGGATAATCTCCCAAATCCCTTTCAGCTGGGACACCCTGCTCTCTTGTGCCCTGTTTTACCTGCTGTCTACAGCTCACGTTCTGGCCCATCTAGCGTGAATCATGCCCAGAGAAGTTCAGGCTCTTAGTCGCTTGGAGGATTTTACATTCTTTGGAGAACATTTCACTCTTCAAATATTATCTTTCTGATGTGGTTCTTGGCAGCATCTCAGATTCTGCCAGCTCACACGGGTCAGTCCCTCCCCAGGCACAGATGCCTTACCTACTCCCTCAGTTCCTGGCAGGCTGGACTTCGAGCATCCCCATCAGAGGCCCCAGAAAAGGGTGGGAGCTGCCAGGCCTGGGATGGAGCGTGCTGGGATTCTCATGCAGCCAAGAGGAGGGCCAGCTGTGACTCAGTATTTGTGAAATGTTAACTTGTGGGGTGAGTAAGACCAGATTGAGGCTGTGTGTCTTAGGAAGTGGTGAGTCTAATTAATTGGAATTGGAGCCAGGAGGCCAAGGTCAGTTCCTGCCATTGCTGCTCCCACTTCCTAACTGTGTCCTCATTAATCTATCCTTTCTGGGCCCCAGCTTTTTAATCTATAAAATGGCTACATGAACACCCAGCCTCCTCACCCCTAGCATGGTTTAGCAGCATGGGTTATACATTTTCATTTTATGGAATACCTACTATGTGACACACTTTACAACTGTTATTTAATATAATCCTCAGAACAATTCCATGCCACTGAGAGGTGCAAAACCAAGTCTGGATTTCTTTATAGCAGCATGTCCTCAACTATTTGTTGGAACATTCCTTTCTACCTGGAATATATTTCCACCCGAGGTTGACAGGTAAGGATTTGCTGGTCAAACGCATTTAATTCCAGGTTCCCCCAAATCAAGCAGGACCACCCAGAGCATTTTGTAGAGGCATGTGCACCCTTGAGAACTCAATGGCATACATTAATTAGATTTAAGGGACAAGCTCCAGCCACCCTGAAACTCTAAATTATATACATAGCAGTCTGGAATTGGGTTCCCTGATGTTTGAGTTGTTAGAGCTTCTGTCTCCCCAGACAGGACCTGCCAGAGCAGCCATTCCTAGTGACTCCGATTATGGAATTGTACTTTCCACTCCTAAGACTCTGTCTGGGTTCTGTGTGTTCAGAGGTCTCTGTGCCAAGGGAGGTGTTCTTTCATCAGGGTGCTTAGCAATAGGTCCTGGGGCTGGAAGCTGAATCACCATCTGGATATTTTCAGGCTCCTTCTTACCCTCAATGAACAGGTGGAAAAGGAGGTTACTGTGCTTTTATGGTGGTTAATTTTGATGACCAAGAGAAAATAGGTCTCTGCTAATGAAATTGGGCATGGAGGGGTCTATCTGGAGTTAAGTTCCTCTGTGGAGTCTTCTACAATTTTTTTTTCACGTTCAGGAGTTTGAAAAAGAAAACAACAACAGCAGCAACTTCTAAGTCTCCATACTGCTAAGACCACCAATGGCTCAGATCTTTCAGGAATGAAGATTTGGTTTGGGTCACCCCACAAAGTCAAGAGTTCTGACCAGCTGAGATGCTGGCTGAGAATGGAACAAACACAGTATTTAATTTTCTCTTTCTCCCTCACTCTTCCTAACTATAGTTTCATGACAAGTTATTGAAGCTATCTCTAGGATTTGTGTTTTGGCTGTATTATAACAAATTTCCCTTTTTTCCCTTTGTTTCTCTTATGGTTTGACTGGTGCATAATTTTACAGATTTGTCTCTAGGCTCTAGCACATTCAGATAGAATTGTGATCGAACTAGAGGAGGAGAAATATTACCTAGAGACCCTAGATGCATTGCCTAGATTGATAATTGAACTTCCTGTATGCAGAGGGAGAGGACATTCCCAAGGATGGAGAGCCTCTTTGTGTTAGATTTTTGTTGTTGGTTAATAATAACTGTTGCCATTGTCAAGCTCCAGAATGGAAGGAAGATCTATGTGAAATTTGGGCAGCTAGCAAGGAGACTGTATAGGACATCGTTAAGTGTTTTGCCTGGTTGTCAACATTTTTTGAATTCCTAGTTGCAGAAGTTTAAGCTTTATGGGTCTGACTCCTCAAGGATTCACTGGTCAGACCTACCAAAGGAACAGCTAAAGGAGCAGGGCTTGTTCAGAAACATTCGTGGGCCAATGTCAGGGTCGGAGTCCAGGGCTGGGGCAGGACCGGTTCTGTGAGGGTAACCCTAGCCAGGGTAGTTTGCGCTTGTGCTTGGCAGGCCTGTAGCAGTCACAGCAAGTTTCTTCTGAGGCCAAGTCTCTAAGCATCTTTCTTAAACTTTCCTTGAACTTGTCTTCTGCCATTCCCAATATCTTTGAAATAAACTTTAGTTTCTGATTCTTGTAGCAAGGAAGTCTGAGACATAAACACTGAAATAATAGTAGTAGTAATATAATAATAAAATCATAATAATGGGCTTCCCTGGTGGCTCAGATGGTAAAATGTCTATAATAATAATAATAATAATAATACACCTTTACTGAACACCTCCTGGACCCAGGCACTATATCCTACACTTTGTTGCTGTTCAGTCGCTAAGTTGTGTCTGACTCTTTGTTACCCCCATGAATTGTAGCCCACCAGGCTTCTCTGTCCATGGGATTTTCCAAGATAGGAAGCCTGGAGTGGAAAACCATATCCTTCTCCAGGGGATCTTCTTGAGCCAGGGATTGAACCCATGTCTCTGGCATTGCTAGGTGGATTCTTTACCACTGGTAAAACCCAATATTATATACTAGGAATGCATTATTTCATTTCTTCCTTTCAACATTTTGGTGTAGTTTTGGTTTTTAGCAGCAAAGGTAACCAAAGCTTAGAGAGATTTCAAAATTTGTCCGAAGTGACAAATTAGAAATTTATGTCCATGAAACTTGAAAGGCAGCAGAAAATAAGTCAAGACTATGAAAATGATGTTTTATGGTTTGTTATGAGGAGACTTGTAATGAGAAACCTGAGAAACGTGTATGCAGGTAAGGGTGCAACAGTTAGAACAGGACATGGAGCAATGGGCTGCTCCAAAGTGGGAAAGGAGCACATCAAGGCTGCATACTGCCACCCTGCTTATTTAACTTATATGCAGAGTACATCATGTGAAATGCCAGGCTGGATGAAGCACAAGCTGGAATCAAGATTGCAAGGAGAAATGTCAATAACCTCAGATGACATCACCCTTCTGGCAGAAAGCAAAGAGGAACTAAACAGCCTCTTGATTGAAGATCAAAGAGAAGAGTGAAAAAGCTGACTTAAAACTCAGCATTCAAAAAACAAAGATTGTGGCATCTGGTCCCATCACTTCATGGCAAATAGGAAGAGAAACAATGGAAACAGTGACAGATTTTATTTTCTTTGGCTCCTGCAGATGGCAATTGCAGCCATGAAATTAAAAGATGCTTGCTCCTTGGAACAAAAGTTATGACAAACCAAGACAGCATATTAAAAAACAGAGACATCACTTTTCCAACAAAGGTCTGTATAGTCAAAGCTACGGTTTTTCCAGTAGTCATGTGGGATATGAGAGCTGGATTATAAAGAAGGCTGAGTGCTGAAGAACTGATGCTTTTGAACTGTGGTGTTGGAGAAGACTCTTGAGAGTCCCTTGGACTGCAAGGATATTCAACCAGTCATTTCTAAAGGAAATTAATCCTGAATAATCATCGGAAGGACTAATGCTGAAGCTGAAGCTCCAATACTTTGGTCACCTGATACAAAGAGCTGACTCATTAGAAAAGACCCTGATGCTGGGAAAGACTGAAGGCAGGAGGAGAAGAGGACGACAAAGGATGAGATGGTTGGATGTCATCACTGACTCAAGGGATATGAGTTTGAGCAAGCTCTGGGAGACGGTGAAGGACAGGGAAGCCTGATGTGCTGCAGTCCGTGGGGTCACAAAGAGCTGGGCACAGCTGGGTGACTGAACAACAGTGAGAAAATTTCCAGGTGGCTCAGTGGTAAATCCACCTGCTAATGCAGGAGACTCAGGAGACACAGTTTCAGTCCCTGGGTTGAGAAGATCCCCTGGAAGAGGAAATGGAAACCCATTCCAATATTCTTGCTTGAATAATCCCACAGACAGAGGGGCCTGGCAGCTACAGTCCATGGAGCTGCAAAGAGCTGGACACGACAGAATGACTAAACATGCATGCATGAGAAAATTTAGAGCATGCACAGAAAGAGAGAGCAGTGTGACAGATCTCTGTGCACCCATCACCCCAGCAAATCAACAAGAGTATAGTTGCTATATATTATTTATGTTTATAATATAAACCATGTATCACATATGCCTTGTAATTATTATATATTATATAATATGTTTTGTATTATTATAGTATAGAAGATCTAACTATATTGAGTTTTTTGCTCACTGTGAGGTTTAAGAGTTTGTAGTTGACTGTATTTATAGGAACAAAATTAAATTTTATAGTAAATTTTCAAACTATATAAAATTAAAAATGTATGTGAGAATATCATTAAGAAATAAAAGGCAAAAAACAGACTGTGCAATTTATTTGCCACATGTGTGATATTTTAAAAATATCTTTATTATATTAAGAGATCACGCCTAGTGATAGAAATAATGAAATATAGTAGAAAAGTGGGTCAAAGGTGTAAGCATACATTTCTTAGAAACAGAACCAACAACAGCTATCAAGTTTAGTACTAATTAAAGCAATGAAAATAAAGAAAAGGTGTTTTCACTTTTTTTCATGAAGTGAGGCATTTTAAAATGGATATTCACATTCTGTTGAAAGGGTGATTTAGCATAATCTTGTTGGAAATTAATTTGACAAAATGTGTTATGGACTTAAAATGTTTATATCTTTTGATCCAAAAATTCCAAGAGAGTCTTCTCCTAAAGAATTATGAAGGGTATAAAAAGATTTCTATGCAAACAATTCCATTGCAACATGAACTATAAGGATCAAAATATTGTTGTAGGGGGGCACCTCAAAAGCCTAACAGTGAGAGAATGAGAGAAAGTGAAAGTGTAAGTTGCTCAATAGTGTCTGACTTTTTGTGACCCCATGGACTGTAGCCCACAAGGCTCCTCTGCCCATGGGATTCTCCAGGCAAGAATATTGGTGTGCATTGCCATTCCCTTTTCCAGGGGATCTTCCTGACCCAGGGATAGAACCTGTGTCCCCCACATTGTGGGCAGATTCTTCACCCTCTGAGCCTGGTTGTATAAATTATAGTGCACAGAAGTAATAACACAGAACCATTTTCTGTGGAAAATAGTCATATATATAAAGTATGGTTCTATTTATGTAAAACTTCTCTCTTTTTAACACACACACACAAAGAAAATATACCAACATGTTAAGAATGGTTATCACTAGATTGTGAGATTGTAGATAAAAATAAAACTTTCTTTTCAATCTTTCTATACTTCCTATTTTTTCATGAGGAATATGTATTCCCCTTTAGAATAAACAAAGAAAGTAAAAATTGACTTAAAAATGTTATTCAGCAAAAACTTTCACAACTTTACCACTGTGAACCGTGTGAACTTTGTAAATGGTTGTTTTTAATACCTAATAATTAATAAAACTAATAATTATGGAGAACTCTATGCAGTAATACTGACAATGGCAATTGTTCAGTATTCACTATGTGAAAAACACTTAAGCATTTCTATTTATGGTATCAATTGCTACCTTAAAACAGACTTATAAGAAGGACTATAATCCTTCTCATTATATAGATGAGAAAACCGAGACTCCTAATGGATAAATGGCTTGCTCAGAGTCACAGAGCTTTCAGTGGTGGAGCCAGCTCTTAAATCAGTTAGTTTGACACTTCTTTACTAGAAGTCCACTGGTGAAGGCCGTTTCGTCCTGGACAGCATGAAATACTCACAAGACAGACCTTCCAAAGTTAGCCTGCCTCACAAGACCACGTAAGTCACGGTCTTGGGTTGGCTCAATGCTGAGTCCAAACTCATTTGATTGTTAGAAACAATTAGCAATCAGAAGACTGATTTGAAGAGAAAATCCAATTTTTCCTGAAGTTGAGAAAAACAAGCTTTCCCCTATTTTATTCAATGAAAATAGGGAGAAAAGCTGCAATAGAGCTGAGGCAGTACTTCCTGACATTTTCCTAAATAGAAGCTTCTGTTTATTCATTTTCTAGGCCTCTATGCTTAACCCATACCCTGCAGATGGACAGTCTCTTCCTTTAGGAATACCGGTATCTTCAATTAGGTTAAACCCAAGGCCTCCAGGTCTGGAAGCATTTTCTGCCTCCTTCCGGGACTGTTCACATCTCTGTGATGTTGTGTAAAGGGTTAATATTTAACTTATGCATAGCGACTTTCTTGTCTTTAGTTTTTCACTTATGAACAATGCTGGGCTGGGTCCTTTTGGTTTCCCAGACTTTCCCACACCTTGCAGACTGGTGTGAGGATTAGTGATGGTGGTGGAAAGCTGATTATTCTGTAGACTCCACGAAGACAGAGTAATGTAGCCTTGTCCCCATATGGAGTTGCATTTTTTGGCCTGGTGCCCAGCACGTAGCAGGTATGGCAGATCTTTGATGTGTAACAATATGAATAAATGAGCATGGCACATAGCAGGATGTGCCTAAGAGCCGGGGCCCCATCACGCCCCAGCCATGTTACACTGTTAGCCTGCCCCTCTCTGGCCCTTAGTCTGCACATCTGTATGACAAAGGGCTTGCATTGTCTGTCTCAAGAGTCCCCTCCAGCTCTGACATCTGTTCCTGTGTCTAAATACTCCTGCAGTGAGCCGGGGCTCAGGGAGGAAAGACGATCTTCCCAGCCTGTGCCCAAAATTATTTGATGTGTTCTCCATGTGAGATGAGGAGTCTGTGGACCCTCCTGGGGCTTGCTCCGCCCCCTATGTACCCCCATCTGGGCTCTCTCGCATGGCAATCTGCAACATCTGTCAGAAGCACTTGGTGCCAAGATGACTCTTGCCTCAAATATGTCCTTGGAAAGCCCTGGTGATAGGGAGCCCGCCGGGAGTTTATGTAACTGGATGCGTGGCCAGGAGAGCGGGAGCAAAGGGCTCTGTGAGCCCTCACGGTGACTCACAACAGGCTTCATGCAGCGTGAAAACTCCAGAGGACAGAGCACCTTGGGTACTAGGGCAGGAAACTCTTCTGGTGTGCCATTTCCTTCTCCAGGGGCTCTCCCTGACCCAGAGATCAAAGAACCTGGGTCTCCCTCAGTGCACAGACTTTACTCTCAAAGCCATCAGGGAAGCCTGTCCCAACTTTCCCTCTTTTGACTCTAAGAAGAAAGGGTTTGAAGTAGCTGACCTACACATAGAGTCTGAGTAATAAAAGAATGAAAAATAAGTGAGGAAATCAGGATGAAGGAAAAAGAAACTTTTTGGGTGGGGAGGGCAGGTATTGACCCTCCAGATCCACTCTCCACCCTTCTCCATCCTGCTGTCTGCTCTGGGAACTGACTGGTGTGACCTGTATCTTGATTCTCTGTAGGTTTGGCCATGGGAATGACCAGCAGGAGGTCAGAAAGAGAACAGGGTGAGATCTCTTTGGGCAGGCTGCATCCTTCCATGGGGGACACAAGTCATCTCAAGGTAACCTTCCCAACAAGACTTTCTGCTTCCTGACAGGTAACTGGTCTGTTCCTCAGGAGGAGGGCTGAGAAACCCCACTGTTACTGGCCCCTGGTCACTGTATTTCCCTTCCCTCCGGCCCACACCTCTGTAAGTAGTCCCACTGTAAATAAAGCCTGCTTGAATTACACTAATTTCAGTGGACCATCTGTTTCCTGTTAGGATTCTGGCTGATATATAAGGATAGGTAGAAAATGAGAGGCAGTCAGGAATAATGGTCATAAATTAAGTGCAAATCATGGTGCCCTGTACATGCGCTCCCCTCAAAAGGCACGTGTGTACACGTGTGGCTCATTTGACTCTGACCTTCCCAGTGACCAAAGCAAGAACTGGAGGAGGAGACCTTAGTCTTATTTCTTCTTCGGGCCGGAGCCTGAAGGCTCTTCCTTCATAAAACAGTCACCATCACTCCCATTACCTGTGTTGTGGATTGAATTTTGTCCCCACAGAAGGTAAGTTAAGTCCTAGCCCCTCATACCTATGAATGGGACCTCACTTGGAAGAGGGTCTTTGTAGAGGTAACCGCATTAAAAGGCGGGCTCACCCTTACCCCGTGACTGATGACCTTGCAGGAAGAGGGAACTTCTGACAGAAACTCACACAGGGGCACATCATGTGAAGATGGAGGCGGAGGTGGGGGTGATGTGCGACCACCAGAAACTAGGATAGGTAGAAAACGGGGACAGATTCTCCCGCAGAGGCTCAGAAAGAACAACCCTGTTGACAAAACTGACGCCTTGATTTCAGCTTTCTAGTCTAGAACCGTGAGAGAATAAGCTACTGGTTTTAGCCACCGTGTTTATGGTTCATTCGTTATGGAAGCCCTAAGAAAACTCCTGCCTCTTGATATGGTGCCAAGGCTCTTCATGATCTGGCCACACTTACCTTTCTGAATTCATCTTCCATCACTCACCAGCTCACACTTTAAGCTCTGGTTCTCACACATGCCATGGTCTTTCACATTTCCAAGCCTTTGGCTATGTTCTTGCTGTTTTGAAGAACTTTTCTGCTTTACTGGACTTGACTAAAATTTTGTCACTCAGACATTCACCTCGGGCATCACTTTCTCCAGGAGACCTCCCCTGTCTCTCCCAGCTGTGTTGGGCCCACCTGCTTTGGACTCCTACATTATCATAACAGATAGCTGAAGCATTTGTTTCCCTTTCTAGATAATAACATCCTTAAGGGCAAGGTTCTGTCTACCTCTGCATCTCCAGGGTCTAGAACAATGCTTGGTACATGGCAGATGTTCTATCGATGTTTCTAGAACTGTACAGTTCCTCAACATGACGTGATCTGATACTTACTATAAGCTAGGTACTTTTCAAGCTTTGTATGTTTTTCATTTGTGGATGAAGAAGGTGAGTGTGAGAGTGTGATGGTTAATTTTGTGTCCATTTGGCTAGGCTTTGTGCCTTTTTGCTTGGTCACAAATTAGTCTATGTATAATAAAGGTGCTTTAAAAGATGTAATTAACACAAATCAGTTGACTTTGAGTAAAGCTGCTTAACTCCATAATGTGGATGGGCCTCATTCAATCAGTTGAGGGCCTCAAAAAAAAAAAAAAAAAAAAAAATGGAAGTCCACTGAGGAAGAAGGAATTCTGCCTCTAGATGGCTTTTGGACTCAAATGCAGCAACAACTTATAACCCTAAATCTTTGTGATGCCATGGACTATAACCCACCAGGCTTCTCTGTCCATGGAATATTCCATGCAAGAATACTAGAGTGGGTTGCCATTTCCTTCTCCAAGGGTTCTTCCTGACCCAGAGATTGAACACATGTCTTCTGTATTTCCTGCACTGCAGGTAGATTGTTTACCTTTGAGCCACTGGAGAAACCCCTTTAATTGAACTGATAGCCTACTACCTGCTCTACAGATTTTGGACTTGCCAACCTCCACAGTCATGCGGACCAGTTCCTTAGACTAAGTCTCTCTTTCTTCACGTGTATTCTATTGGCTCTGTTCCTCTGAAGAACCCTGACTAACAGACAGGATATTTTCTGAGGTTACATGTATACACGTAGTTGAACTGGGATTGAAATGAGGTCTGACACGATAGCCTAGGCTCTTCCATTTCAATCTGCTGCCTCTTTACGCTGGACAGTTAGAGATGAGGGATGAGCTGTATGCTGTGCTGTTGTCCCTGACAAATCTATCTTGAGCAATCTGCTCTGGGCCTTGCATACAGTATGTTGATCAAATGAGTTGTGTATTTACTAAATCTCATTTCACTTTTGCTCAGGAAGGAGAAATGTTTATTCCTTTAAAAAACACAACTGCGAAGTGAGGCAATATAAATTGGGACCCAGTTCTTTAAAGTGGCTGAGATGTTCATTGGCAGAACATTAAAAATGAGAGATGTTGGTTTTAGCTCTGAACAGCGATGCTGTTTTTCATTTCTGTGTCATATAGTGTTTACACAGCTTGGAAATGGTGGCTGCACCCAAATATCCATTCCCGTCTGTATGCCAGCCTGCCTTCCAGAGAATGGACATTCTAGGAGTGGACCTGTGTGAGGACAAGGCAAAGGGCAGCCTGGGGAAATTACCCTTTGTTGAGAAGTTAGTACTTGTGTCTTTAAAAAAAAAAACTATTTATTTGGCTGCCTCGGGTCTTAGCTGTGTCACGCAGGATCTTTTGTGTGGCACTCTGACTCTCTGATTGCAGTTCTGGGCTCTGGAGCTCATTGGCTTAGTGGTTGCAGTGCATGGGCCCAGCTCCTCTGTGGTGTGTGGTATCTTAGTTCCTTGACCAGGGTTCGAATCTGCATCCCTTGCATTGCAAGGCAGATTCTTAATCACTGGACCACCGGGGAAGTTCCAAGAAGATAGCATTTGTGTTTTACCTTAAGCCTTACTACCCTTTAAGTTAGTTCTGACACCACTTTGCAAATGGTGAAGCTGGGTCTCAGATGGAGCGATAGCTCGCTATGTTTGAGAAACATATTCAAGAGATATTTGCAAGCAGTTACTATGTGCCAGGCACTGGGCTGCGTGCTGAGAACTCAGAGGTAGATAAGCATGATAGATGTTGGTCCCTGCAAAGTTAATATACTGCTGAGGCAGAAAGGGATGAAACAGATGAAAATAAAACATGTCCAAGTAGTGTGACTCTGTGCTGCTAATGGCAGGGCTAGGATTCAACCAAGAGTGTGGAAACCTTCAAATCCCAGACTTGTTTTGGGTTTCTTTTCCTGCTTTGGTGGTGTCCTTGTTTTATAATACTTCTTATTCTGGTGCCTTCCTAGGGACTGCTACTAAAAAATCCCCCTAAGTTTCATTTTTCTTAACTGTAATAATAGGAATTTGATGTGAGGCTCAGCTGAGAGCATGAATGAAGAAGGGCTTTATAAATATTAAGAAGCTCTCCAAAGGCTGGTTTTTCATTAATAAACAAACATGTTCTGTGTGCTTAGTCATGTCTGACTTTTTGCAACCCCATGGATTCTCTTTCCACAGGATTCTTCAGGCAAGAATACTGGAGTGGGTTGCCATTTCCTACTCCAGGGGATCTTCCTGACGTAGGATTGAGCTGGAGTCTCTTGCATCTCCTGCATTGGCAGGTGGATTGTTTACCACTGTGCCACCTGGAAAGCCCCCAAAATCACTTGTCTAAACCTTTTCAATGGATAGCTGAGCATTATTCAAAATAGTATGAGGGTTATAGCCAGGGTGAGATTTTTCTTTGCATAATATATGCAACAGAGGCTTTAAACAAATTAATAGCCAAATAAGATTGGAAAAATTAAATATAAAGATTTATAATCTATATAAAATTTAAGTTAGTTTTCTAGTTTTTCAACCTTCTATTAGTTACAGTGAGCATTTCCTTACAACATGTTTACCAAATAAAAGAAAAAAGCAAGCATTAGGTATTTTATCCACTCGACTGAAAGCCCGGGAGCTCTGTATTTTAAATTCTCCAAACCAAACTTCTCTCTCCTTTTCTTTTAGGTGAGACTGTTGTTGCTTATAAACTTTGGTCCCTGACCAGAGTCTGGTTCTGAAGACTCTATCCTATGCAATTTGTACAAGTATAAATATCTAGGACATAGGAAGGCTTCATTTTTTAGAGGTGTTGCTTTTTATTTAATTTACTTCCTGACCTGTTTGACAGTCATTATCTGATAGCCTACAATATAATCTCTACCTTCAAAAATTTTAGTGAAACCATGACATTTTTTTCTGTTGCCCTGAGGTCTACAGATAATAATGCCTGGGACAGAGTAACTGTTTAATAAATGATAGTTATTGTTAAAATAATAACAATGATTACTATTGTTATTATTATTGTTGCATATGTATTTTTTATTATTGCATATATATATTGTGCATTGCATATGTATTTTCAGAATGGATAGGTAGAAACTGGAATGTAGGCCCCCTCAAAAAAGAAACCAAATAAAATCTGTGAGTAGAAAGCAACTTAAATTGTGTATCCTTTTAGACCCTCATTCCTAGCCTGTTTTTCCCTATGTTACAAAGGGTTCCAACATGTTTAGCATTTAGGTTATACACAGAGGATTAGAAGAAACAGAATCTTCCTTTAAGGAAAGAAAGAAGTTTGTGTATTTCTATCTGCCAGATACTGAAAGGTTATCAGTGTTCTCTTCCTGCTGATGGTAGAATCAGAGCTGACTTTGACCCTGGCTCTTCTCCTCACTGGCAGAGTGTTATTTGGGGTTGCATGTCACCAACCTCTCTTATTTTAAAGAATAAAATGAAATAAAGTGTAGTCACCCAGTCATGTCTGACTCTTTGCGACCCCATGGACTGTAGCTCACCTGGCTCCTCTGTCAGTGGAATTCTCTAGGCAAGAATACTGGATTGGTTTGCCATTCCCTTCTCCAGGGGATCTTCCCAACCCAGAGGATTGAACCCAGGTCTTTCACATTTGCAGGCAGATTCTTTACCATCTGAGACACGAGGGAAGCCCTTAAAATGAAATAATTGTTATGAAAAAGTAATAATGCCAATTTTATGGTGATAATAATATCCATTCCATCGAGTTATTAACAAGGAGAACACACATTTGCCCAGCTCTTTGTATTGACATGACCTTCATCTACATGGTTACTGTAAATCCCCTAAGAGCCCTGAGCAGTCAAGGTGTGAATCCCCACTTGACCAGTGAGCAAAACCAGGCCTGGGAGTGAGTAATGCCTCTCTGGCTACATCACTAGTTAATAGCCCTGCTGGGACTAGAGCCCCAGCTCCCCTTCCTTCCGTCTACTTTGTTGCTCTTAAATATAATTATTAACAGCCATCAAGTACAATAGAATATGTCTTAAGCAAGGGGATTTCCATCCTCCATTTCCCAAAACTCTTCAATTTGTTTGATGCATTTGAGTTAACAAGCATGCCTTCAGTGCCTAATACATTAGATCCCATGAGAAGTTGGGGTGATGAGTGTGGAAGAGAGAAAAACATGCTAGACGCATGCTGGACTGCAAAGGACCCCAGGTCTAGTGGTACATGAGGATATTAACAGAAGAAAGTAAATTAGAAAAATTCAAGTGGCTTTTATAATGTAAAATTATAACAAAGTGAGCATGGATAAGATTCATACATTTCCCCAAATCTGATTATACGAAATTAAGTTATTCTGTTATTTTGTTTTGGAGAAGCAAGGCTATATTCTGGTGAGCAGGGTAGGGTTTTCTTTTGAAGAGAATAATTGATTCCATTGTCAGTCATTCTGGGAATTGTTATTTCTGGGAGAGAAGATGGGTAAAATTTTGAACTGGGTCAAGATTTTGGCTCAGACTTTGAACTGGGGATGGAGGATTGAGACAATTGTGATAGTGGTATGAACAAGAATTGGTTGGGAGGGGAGTCATATTAAGATGAATAATGGCCCCCAAAGATATAAATTCCTAATCCCGCTAACCTGTGGATCTTATCTTACTTGGAAAAAGGGTCTCTGCAGCTGTAATTAAGCTAAATCTCTTGAGATGGGGAGATTATCTGGGATTATCAGGGTGGTTCTGAAATTCAACAACATGTATTCCTCTAAGAGCAGGCAGAGGGAGATGTGAGGACAAACAGCAAAGGAAGAGGCGATGTGACCTGGAGGCAGAGACTGGAGCGATGCAGCCACGCATCCAGGAATAGGCCTTCTTCAAGGAGCCGCTCATCAAGGAGAACGCCTTCTCCCCAGAAACCTCTGCTGGGAACAGGGCTCTGCCTCCACCTTCAGTTCGGTCCCGTGACACTGATTTTGGACTTCTGGCTTCCAGAACTGTGAGAAAATACAATTCTGTGGGTCTAAAGCCACACAGTTTGTTACAGCAGCCCTAGGAATCTAATCCAGCAGCTTAGAGGATAACCAGCTGCCCTTGGCCAGGCGGAGGACACGCATTTGCAGTGTCCCAAACCTCCAGCTTCGCTGGTGGCGCTGATGGCAACGGCAGCCCTGGTCCAAGGAGTCCAGAGGCGCAAGGGGATTCTGGAGCGGCCAATACATGGCAGCCTCAGGGGCTGGATATGAATTCCAGGGCCATCAGCAGGGATGAAAGGAACACAGGACTCCTCCTGGACTGTGAGGAGAGTCAGGCCTTTGCAGGGATGGATAGGGGGCATCAGTGTTCACCGCCAATAGAGAGCAGGGACTTGGGTGGAGGATGCAGCCTGGAGGCAGAAGAATGTGTAATGGCAAGACAGGCCCATCCCTCACACTTGCAGGGCCTGGAGCAGGAGTTCACATGGAACCTGTACACCATATGTCTAAATATTTAAAAGTTATAAATCAACTCAATAAACTATTAAGCAATATATTTTGAAAATATATTTTGAAATTAAAGCAATATGTTATGTTTTTGAATGTAGTCTTGAAACTACATTTAAAATGTTTTTAAATGAGTAAAAGTTGGCAAAGTATAAAATATGACTGAATTTAATTGTTATTGAATATATCTGAGTGTTCTGTTGATGAGCCAAAAATGTTTGGATGAATGACAGACATACATAATTCATAAATTTTGATTTTATTATTCCATAAAATTAATTTTCTTGCCTCCACTTCTGCAAAATTAGCAATTATGCTTTTTACTCTTCATTATGTAATGCCTTTTTTTATCTTTGATAATACTCCTTGCTTGCAAGTCTGCTCTGTTTGAAATTAATATAGCTACTCTTGCTTTCTTTTGATAGTATGGCTTAAAAATGCACAAAATAAATGAAAAAAGAGAAAGAAAACAAATAAAATGTGGCCAATGATAGTTGTAAAAGTTTGCAAAGTATAAAATATGACTGAATTTAATTGTTATTGAATATATCTGAGTGTTCTGTTGATGAGCCAAAAATGTTTGGATGAATGACAGACATACATAATTCATAAATTTTGATTTTATTATTCCATAAAATTAATTTTCTTGCCTCCACTTCTGCAAAATTAGCAATTATGCTTTTTACTCTTCATTATGTAATGCCTTTTTTTATCTTTGATAATACTCCTTGCTTGCAAGTCTGCTCTGTTTGAAATTAATATAGCTACTCTTGCTTTCTTTTGATAGTATGGCTTAAAAATGCACAAAATAAATGAAAAAAGAGAAAGAAAACAAATAAAATGTGGCCAATGATAGTTTTGCTTTCTGCCCAGAGGAACTTTTGGTACTATGATAAAGGGGTGCGAATTCTAGTCAGACTATGATAGTCTCACTGAATTCAGGAGTCAGAGATCAGAGTTCAGGGAGGTGGACTTTGCTGGAATTTGCAGAGCAGAAGACCCAAGGGAAAGGGCCTACACAAAAAGCTCCAGAAATCAGCATGCGTTTCTTCTGAGTCTGTTGTTAAATATTAAGCTTCACGCACACAGAGGGCAACTATGCAGCCATGAAAAGAATGACTGGCGAGCTATAAGCAGAACAATCCCCAAAGCTCTCATAGTATCGAGAGAGATTTGCAACCAGAGCAGAGAGATCCCATTGAATGCCTAAGACATTCAGTAAACACTAGAAGGATCATCTCCTATGAGGAGTCCTAGACAAGCCCCAAATTTGCAAGCTTAAGTATAATCTTGAAAGGATCAGGGTGATCCATAAGTTATTTAGCTTCCTGCCAGAACAAAGCTGACACTCTATAGGAGGACAAAATCTAGCACACATCTAATTTCAGTTAGAAATTATTAGACATGTTAGAAGTAAGAAAATGAGATAATAAAAAGAAAAATCAGCCAATAGAGACAGGTCCTAAAATGACAAATAATAGAATTAGCAGGCAAGATCTTTGTAATAGCTATAATTATGTTTAAGTATTTAAAGGAAAGCATGGACACAGTAAATACCGAAATGGAAGACTTTAAAAGAACAGTGAAATAGAACAAATAGGTGAAAAATACATTTTTTTTAAACAATGAGTTTAAAAAAATCCACATCTAGTGGGATAACACAGATTGATATTATGGAAGATACATCTCTGAAACAATAATCATCTGCCTTAGTTTACTTGGGCTGCCATAACTAAATGTCACTGACCAAGTGGCTTAAACAACAGAAATTCATTTTCTCACAGTCCTGGAGGCTAGAAGTCCAAGATCAAGGTGCCCTCAAGGTTGGTTTTAGGTGGAAGTGCTCTTCCTAGCTTTCAGATAGCTGCTTTATTACTGTATCCTTGCATGCCCTCTTCTCTCTGTGCACATACAGATGAAGAAGAAGAGAGAGAGAGAGAGAGAAAGAGAGGGAGGGAAAATGACCTGTGATATCTCTTCCTTTCTTATAAGAACACGAGTCCTTTGGATTAGTACCAATTCTTATGACCTTATTTAACCTTAATTCCCTCCACTAAAGGCCTTATCTCCAAATAAGTCACGTTGGGGATTAGGGCTTCTACACATACATTTTAAGGGGGCACAAATCATTCTACAACAGTATCCAAACTAAGGCACAGAGAGGAAAAAAATGCTTGAATGAAAAAGACAGAACCCCTATTAACCTTAGGAGATGCTGGGTAAAGGATATATAGGAACTCACTGTACTATTTTTTCGCAATTATTCAGTAAGTCTAAAATTATCTCGAAATGAAAAGTTAAAAATAAATTTCCCCGCAGAAGAACAACAACAAAAACATCTTAATGCCCAGATAGCTTCACTGATAAGTTCTACCAAATATTTAAGAAAGAAATAGTAGCAATCTCTCATAAATTCTTTCTAGAGGAAGAGGGAATACTCTCCAATCCACTTTATGAACCTAACATTACCTATCCTGACGCTAAAACCAGTCATAGATACTATAAGAAAGGAAAATCCAACATTAACTTCCCTTATGAATACAGATGCAAAATATTAGTAAAAATTAGCAAATCATGTCCAGCAATATCCTGTATTTATTCCAGGAATACAAATTTTGTATAACATCTGAATTTAGTTAATGTAATACATGATGTTAATAAAATAAAGGAGAAAAGAATATGAATACTTCAATAGACACAGAAAAAGCATTTGACAATATCCACACCTATTCATGATAAAATTTCTCAGCAAACTAGGAACAGAAGGAAACTTTCCTAACCTGATGAAGGTTATTTACAATAAAACCTCCAACTGAGACTTTATACTTGAAGTTAAGAATGAACACCTTCCCATACACTCAAGGATGTCCATTTTCACCAGTTATATTCATTATTTTACCAGAGACTCCAGAGTCAATAATGTAAGGTGAAAAAAGGCACTTAGATTGGAAACTGAAAGTCACTCAGCAGTGTAACTTTTTGGGGCCCCATGGACTGTAGCCTGCCAGGCTCCTCTGTCCATGAAATTCTCCAGAGTGGATAGCTGTTCCTTTCTTCAGGGGATCTTCCCAACCCAGGGATCGAACCTGGGTCTCCCACATTGCAGGTGGATTCTTTGCTGTCTCAGACACCAGGAAAGTGGCTCAGATTGGAAAGAGAGAAATAAAACTGCTTTTATTTGTAGATGACATGATTATTCATGTAGAAAATCCCATGAAAACTACAAAATCTCCTAGAACTAAATGAATTTAGTTCATTCATTGTATATAAATACAATATGCCCCAAATCAATTGTATTTCTATATAGAGCAAGAGACAATTGAAAATGAAATAAAAAGCCACTGTAATTTAAAGTAGCATCAAAAATGGGAAGTAGAATAGGTTTATTTAGATATGTGAAAACTGTAAAACACTGGTGAGAGAAATTAAGACCTAAACCAGTAGTGTAATATACTGTACTCAGGAATCAAAAACTCATTAGTTTCAAGACATCAATTCTCTTTCAAATTAATCTGTCAGTTCAGTTCAGTTCAGTTGCTCAGTTGTGTCCAACTCTTTGTGACCCCATGAATCACAGCATGCCAGGCCTCTCTGTCCATCACCATCTTCTTGAGTTCACTCAGACTCAAGTCCATCGAGTCAGTGATGCCATCCAGCCATCTCATCCTCAGTCGTCCCCTTGTCCTCCTGCCCCCAATCTCTCCCAGGATCAGAGTCTTTTCCAATGAGTCAGCTCTTTGCATGAGGTGGCCAAAGTACTGGAGTTTAAGCTTTAGCATCATTCCTTCCAAAGAAATTCCAGGGCTGATCCTTCAGAATGGACTGGTTGGATCTCCTTGCAGTCCAAGGGACTCTCAAGAGTCTTCTCCAACACCACAGTTCAAAAGCATCAATTCTTCGGCACTCAGCCTTCTTCACAGTCCAGCTACTCTCACATCCATACATGACCACAGGAAAAACCATAGCCTTGACTAGACAGACCTTTGTTGGCAAAGTAATGTCTCTGCTTTTGAATATGCTATCTAGGTTGGTCATAAATTTCCTTCCAAGGAGTAAACGTCTTCTAATTTCATGGCTGCAGTCACCATTTGCAGTGATTTTGGAGCCCCCCAAAATAAAGTCTGACACTGTTTCTACTGTTTCCCCATCTATTTCCCATGAAGTGATGGGACTGGATGACATGACCTTCGTTTTCTGAATGTTGAGCTTTAAGACAACTTTTTCACTCTCCTCTTTCACTTTCGGGGTGGTGTCATCTGCATATCTGAGGTTATTGATATTTCTCCTGGGAATCTTGATTCCAGCTTGTGTTTCTTCCAGTCCAGCGTTTCTCATGATGTACTCTGCATAGAAGTTAAATAAGCAGGGTGACAATATACAGCCTCGACGTACTCCTTTTCCTATTTGGAACCAATCTGTTGTTCCATGTCCAGTATAGATGTAATGAAATCCCAATAAAAATTCCAGAAGACTTTTTGTAGAAATTGACAAGATTATTCTAAAACTTACATGGAGATGCAGAAACCTAAGGTAGCCAAGACCCTTGAAAAAGAACAAAGTTGGAGAACTTGCTGTAAGCTGAGACCAAGGTTTATTATGAAACCATGGTAATCATGACAGAGTGGTATTGTTGCAAAGATAGACATGTGGGTTAATGAAACATAGTAGAGTCTAGAAGGAGACCCACAAAGAGAGATATAGCCAGAGAACAGTGACCCAAGCAGTGATAGTTATTGAATTGCAAGCAGACACTTTAGGTTAGAGCCACCAGGGAGGCAGCCAATTATTGAATACTATTCTTCAAAATATCATTCAAATATCCAATGTCACTTTTTTTTTTAAATGGATGCTATAGAAGTGTAGGCATTTTCCAAGTCAGATTTTTAAAAAATTTAATTATTTTCACGTGTACAGCAAAGTGATTCAATTATGCATATTCATATGTCCATCTTTTTCAAATTTTTTCCCATATAGGTTATTACAGAATATTGAGTAGAATTCTTTGTGCTATATAGTAGTTTCTTATTATTTCATATACAGTAGTGTGTATATGTTAATCTCAAACTCCTAATTTATCCCTCTGCCCAAACATTTCCCTTTTGGCAGCCATAAGTTTGTTTTCTAGGTCTATAAGTCTGATTCTGTTTTATGAATAAGTTCATTTGTATCATTTTTTGAGATTCCACATATAAGTGATATCATATGATATTTATCTTTGTCTGACCTACTTTAGTTAGTATGATAACCTCTAGGTCCATCCATATTGCTGCAAAAGGCATTATTTCATTCTTTTCACGACTGGATAATATTCCATTATATATATATATATATATATACTGCATCTTCTTCATCCACTCCTCTGTTGATGGACACTTAGGTTGCTTCTGTGTCTTGGCTATTGGAAATAGTGCTGCAGTGAACACTGGGGAGTGTGTATCTCTTCTAATTATGGTTTTCTCTGGGTATATGCCCAGGAGTAAGATTCTGGATCATAGGGTAGCTCTGTTTTTAATATTTTAAGGAACCTCCATACTGGAGGTTGTACTAATTTATATTTGTACCAACAGTGTAGGAGCATTTATTTTTGTAGACTTTTTAAATGATGGCCATTCTGACTGGTGTTAGGTGGTAACCCCATTGTAGTTTTGATTTGTGTTTTTCTAATAATTAGCAATGTTGAGGATCTTTTCATGTGCTTTTGGGGACACTTGTATGTCTTCTTGGAAGAAATGTCTTTTTAGATCTTCTGCCTGTGTTTTGATTAGGTTGTTTGTTTTTCTTATATTAAGTCTTATTTTAGATCTAGGAATTTCAGTTTTTCCCCACTATTTTCAATAAAAAAAACTGAAAGACTTTCTCTTTGAGTTTTTCTTTTTTCTTCTCCTTTGTGTCCCTTTTAGCTTTTGTATTTTCAGAATTTCACTTTTTGAAATTTCTATCATGATCACAAATTTTTTTCATTCTCAAAGGATTCTAAATTCTAAAGTATTGAAAATAAAATGT